>WBNM01023776.1:0-141634 GCA_013399055.1 Ramphastos sulfuratus
AGACCTCGTTGGATGGCAGCACATCGTGATAGGATATCAGCCACAGTCCCCCCACCCTTTCAGTTTCGTATCGTCACCTAACTTGCTGAGGGTACACTCAATCCCCTCATCCAGGTCATTGATGAAGATACCGATCAAAACTGGACCCAGTACTGATCCCAGGGGACCACCACTGGCCACAGGCTTCCAGCTGGACTCTGCACCTTTGATCACAACTCTCTGAACTCTGTTGTTGAGCCAGCTACCAGTCCATCTCATGGTCTGATCATCTAACTCACTTTTCTTGAGGTTTACCTACAGAGATGTTATGGAAGATGATATCAAAAGCCTTGCTGAAGTCAAGGTAGATGATAACCACTGCTCTCCCTTCATCTACCCATCTGGTCATACCTTTATAGATGGCTATCAGATTAGTTAAGCAAGATTTCTACTTAGCGTGTCTATGTTGACTAGTCTTGATAACTTTCTTTTCTTTCATGTGGCTTGTGGTGACCTTCAGAATGAGCTGCTCCATCACCTTTCCAGGGATGAAAATGAGACTGACTGGTCTGTAGTTGCCTGGGTCTTCCTTCTTGGCCATTTTGAAGACTGGAGTGATATTTGCACTCTTCCAGTCTTCATGCACCTGCCCTGTTCTCCATGATCTCTCAAAAATGATGAAGAGTGGTACAGCGGTAACATCAGCCAGCTCCCTCAGCACGCATGGATGTATCCCATCAGGGCCTGTGGACTTGTGTGTTTTTATTCTATCCAAGTGATCTCTCACCCACTCCACTCTGACCAGTGGAGAGTCTTCTTCCCTCCAGTTTTGCTTTCTTACCTCCAGTGTCTGAGATTCCTGAGGGCTGGTCTGAATGGTAAGGACTGAGGCAAAGATGGCATTCAATAATTCTGCCATCTCTGCATCATCTGTCACCATGTCTCCCACCTCATTTAACAATGGACCCACTTTTTCTCTATTCTTCCTTTTACTATTGGTGTGTTTAAAGAAGCCCTTCTTGTTACTTTTCACTTTCCTAGTCAGGTTTAGTGCTAAGAGAGCTTTGGCCTTTCTTGTTGCATCTTGACATGCTTTGACAGTATTTCTATAATCCTCCCAACTGCCCAGACCCTTTTCCCAGTTATTGCAGACTTCTCTTTCATTTGATTTTTTCCATCAGGTCCTTGCTTATCCCATGCAGATCTTCTGCCTCCTCTACTAGGAAAAATATATATTTTTTTTTTCTTCTTCCCAAGGATATTAATGTTTCTTGAGCTTGGAGGAGGAGGTGGTGTTTGAATATTAACTCTTGGGCCCCCTTACCATGTCAAGCCCTAGCCCATGGGACACTTTTGAGTAACTCTTTACATAGCCCTCGTAAAGTCCAGGGCAGAAGTTTGCTATTTGCCCAGCTTGCTTTCCTAACAATACTAAACTCTGTAATTTAGTGCTCACTACAGGCAAGGCTGCCTCCTACTTTAACATCTGTAATGGTTTAAATCAATCCATGACAACATCCTTGACCAGACATCCTTTGTTTGTTAATACAAGGTCCAGCATCACACCTCCTTGTTGGTTCTTCAGCCACCTGCATCAGAAAACTGTCATCAATGCACTGCAGGAACTTTCTGGACTGAGTTTGCCTGACTCTGTAATCTTTCCAACTAATATCGGGGTGATTGTAGTCACCCATGAGCACCAGGGTATGAGGCTACTTTCAGCTGTCTGTAAAGGGCCTCATTGACAATTTCCTCTTGGTTTGGTGTTCTGACACTTGCAATGGTGTCACCCATACTTGAATCTCCTTTAACTTTTACCCATAATCTTTTTAATCCTTTCTTTATCACCCATCCTGGTTAAGCACAATGCGTTCTAGTTGCCTACTCGCATAGAGAGCAACTCTACCACCTTGTCTTGTCTGTCTGTCCTTCCTAAAAAGTGTATAGTCATCCATGACAACATTCCAGTCACAGGCGCTATCCCACCGTGTCTTCATAATTGTAATGAGGTTATAGCACTTCATCCACACTCAGATTGATGGTTCATCCTGTTTATTCCCTGTGTTTCTCACATTAGTATACAGACACTTAGAGTGTGAAATTTTGATTTGTTCTGTATTTGTCAGATTTTGCAGAATCTTTTAGTGGATTTCCTTGAAGAAGAAAATTTCCAATTGTCATGTATGTGGGATTGTTGGGAGATGCCTGCCTATTACATATGTTTCCATGTTTGTGAACATGAAGACAAAATTGTGGAATATGAAGAATGGCTCTCCATTTTTTTTATACAATAATGACAAAGGAACAATAGGCAGTAAATTATGAAAACATTCCATCTGTTTGTTGTCACATAGTGCTTTCATTAACACAGTTTTAAATTTGAAGTAAGGTTTCCTGCAAAAATCACCTTTACTAGGATAAATATCATATTATACAAACTAATTTTCTGTTTAGGACAAACACACGCATAATACGCTCTTCCCGAATGTGTGGGGCTAGCTGAATTGTTAGGACATTTTGGAAATGTAAACTGAAGTACAGAAATTATGCTCTGAAAATATTCTATCATAAATTAACATGCAAAAGAATGTGGAATTTATGAATTTTTGTTGTCTTTACACTTCTGTCATTGTTCATAGATCTGCTGTTTCAGGCTGCAATAGGAATAGTATAGGATTTGGAGACTTCGTTTACTATTAACAAAGTTAAAACATAACATTTATAATTGTTGCCTGACTGCAGTTGTAGAGTTGCATAATGAATTTTTTTATAAGCTACCTGTATGTATTTAAGAACCTGGTTTAAAGACCCTTCATCTCTTCCTGTTGGCTATTTGCCATTATGCTATCTGGAGAAGGCTGCAGTGAAGTTTGTAACTATGCATACAGTGAATGTAGAGTAGTGGGGTATTTCAACGTAACAAAATGCTTCTCCAGTAATAATAATTTTAAAACAATTAAAATAGCTTCTTGGTGAGGAGAAAAATGTAGTAATGGCAAAATTGAAGTTAATCTGTAAGGTGATGTCATTTGTTTTTTTTTAAGGTCTCGTTCAACTCTTGGACACTCAAGATCACACTGGGGACAGAGCTCTAGTTCTCATGCTGCACGACCTCAAGAACAGCGGAACCGCAGTAGGATTTCCACAGTCATACAGCCACTGAGACAGAACGCAGCAGAAGTAGTGGACCTTACAGTGGATGAAGATGGTAAGTTGTGTTGATTTGAGAAATCTCTTAATTTTTCTGAAAAAAAGATGATCAGTGTAAGGGTAATGGAATTAATTGCATCACGTACACTGTTCTGTTAAAAAAACTTCAATTCTAAACTTCACAGCAGCACTGTGGAGAGGGACCTGGGTGTCTTGGTGGACAAAATGCTCAGCATGAGTGAATGGTGCACTGTGGTGGCAAAGAAAGCTAACAGGATGCTGAGTTGCATTATTAAGGCTATCACAAGCAGAGATAAAGATGTCATTCTCCCGCTCTATTCAGTGCTAGTCAGGCTGCACATTGAGTACTGTGTACAATTTCAGTCCCTGCTATACAAGAAGGATGTAGACAGGCTCGAAAGGGTTCAGAGAAGTGCCACAAGAATGATCAGAGGACTAGGAAACTGTGATATGGAAGAATGCTGAGAAAACTACATTTGTTCAGCCTTGAGAAGGCTTAGGGGAGACTTCATGACCATGTAAAGGACAGCTATTGTGAGGAGCAAGACTCCCCTTTTAGAGTCACGTGATAAAGACAAGGGGCAATGGGTACAAGTTGCTACTGGGGAGATTTGGACTGGATGCCAGAAAAATATTTTTCGCCATTCAAACTGTTAGACCTTGGAATAAATGCCAAAGGGATTCCCCTGCGTTAGACAGTTTCAAGGCTCTGCTTGACAGGCTGCTGGGCCATCTCATTTAAGTTGCATTCTTACCCTGGAAGTTTGGACTTAAATGATCTTTGAGGTCCCTTGCAACCTGTTGCTGTATGAATCTATCAATTTCCAAGCCTGTCAGAAAATCCTCTTGTGGTTTTCCTTGTAAAATTTAAAAAATTGCCATTCTCAATGGCTGTACTAGATCTGATATTTTTTTTTTTTTTTTTTTTCTACCAAAACTGGCTTGGGTGTGTCAGACAGCTGACTCAGCTGGCAGAAATTGCAGAACAAGTTGGAACTACTTCTTGAAAAATACGCAGTTACTTCAATATAACGCTGTGAAAGGAAACCTATCTACGTATGCTTTGAAATAGTTACTGTTCTTTCAGCCTTAAAAACCTAAAAATAGTTTAAAATGTTAAGGTCCTCTAGCCATATCCTTTCATTGCTTCCTAATGTTAAAATCTGCTGGCATTTACTAAGTATATTTCTGCTGAAAGTGATGTGAGCAACTTTTAAGGAAAAAACTAAAGCTCATGTATGATTCTGCAGGTTTATTTATTGTGGTGGTGGTTGTCCTTGCAATTTCTTGCTTGCATGTTACTTTTAATGTTTAGCAGAAGTTTGTTGTGTTTCTGTGCCTGAATGCATTGCAAACTAGTATCTTGCAACACGTTATTTCTTCAGGGTATCTTGATTTTTGGGGTGGGCTGTAAAATTGGAAGTATTTGGACTTAGTTTTGCAGTTTTGATGGTTTTTAAGGAAGATGATGTGTTGATTTACAGATTCTTTTCTTTAAGGATTTGCTGTGAAATATGCCAGCAGCTCTGTCATCGAAGGGGAATAAACAGATACTGTTTCAATCTTTTAAACACTAATTATGTAATTTTAGTCTTAAATTCAGGAATAAAATTATTTTAGAAGGATTATTGTTGAATTAACTTTTACTTCTGGCATGTATATTTAAGATTAACTGTTTCTCCCCTCCAGGAGAAAATACCTTTCTAAGATGAATCCTCCAGGATGTCAAGGATATTACTTTTGGATTTAGGCTTCAAATTGCACATATGAATTAGCATAAAATGATAAAAAAATCCAAATTAACACTGTTACAAGGCAACTACACACTATCATAACTTTGCAGATGTCTTCAAAGATACTGGTCTTAAAACTTTGCAAACTGTTTGCACAAGCACGGAAGGATCATGTCTTCATCTGTCTTCTGGATTAATGTCTGTGAAGTATGTTGAAATGAGGTTTCTTTTAGTAGCTTGAGTTTGACCAAGCTCACTGGCTTTTACTAGGTTTAGTGGGGAAAAACAGAACTGTGAGTTGCTGATGGTGAGTGATGTAGGTTCGGGAGTTACCCGCCCCCCCACACTTTATAAAATGACCCAGGCTAAAACTCAGTCGGCTGGAAGTTTAGATGAAGCTATATTTACAGCTCAGCACAATATACAAGCAGATATATACACCATATACAGGAATATTTACAGAAATATACAAGGTAAAAGTAATACAGAAACACAACCCCTCTCCCAGAAATCAGAGACCCCAGGAGGAGCTCCCAACCGCCCTTCCACCTTCTCCCCACCCCTATACCTTACCCCAAGGTTTTGAGGATCGGCCAGAGGAGGAGTTAGAAGAAAAGTGGTTAGTGAATTCAGTCAGCAGAGAGGAGAAGTTCAGAAGCTGCTATACAGCCCCAGACGCTGTGCCCCAAAGAGAGCGACAAGCCCGACCAAGAGTGCTGCAAGCCAGACTGACTTATCTTTTGTTTTGAGTACTTATTTCTAAACATCTCAGCAAGCCTATGAGTGAAGTAGACATCACCATTGTTTCCTTTTCACAGCCTATAATACAATTTTCTCTATTAAAATATTCCAATTAGCTCAAACCAGCACAGTGAGTCAAAACAGTAACAGGCTAGCAGGCTGATTGAGATGGATAGAATGGAGTATTGTCTTTAATGCAGGATTGCCTTTAGAATGGAGTAGCATCCAGTCTCTAACACTGCGTGATCACTTACCAGTGTTAGGCTGTATGTGTCCTATATACTTGCTGTTTTTTTCAGAGTTTAAATATTAATATGTTTCTCTCAAAAGGTTTTGCTTTGTGTAAAATTAACATCTTAGAATGCCACATTATAATTCAAAGGAATTTAAATGTATGTATCAGAGCTTTTTTAATGTGATGAATTGGAATACTTCAAGAAGGGAGATGTGTTTATTCCCTTGCTCACTGGATTGCTGATACATACCTACTAGATAGAGTGAAAATTAGTCATAATTTATTTTGAGACTTTGTGCAAGAGAAATATTTGAAGTGTCTTGATGCTTTTTTTTTTTTTTTTAAAGTTGTGGTATCTGTGCAGACATTTTTACTAAAAAAATGTTGTTTCTGATGATACTCCATCTTATGGTATCTCATATTCCTATTCATGTCATTTCTTTGTCAGTAATTAAAGATAAATTTCATACTTACAGTCAAATGCAGACTTTTTCAAAACTGAATCGTGCCACCAGGTACCTTTTTAAAATCTTAATCCATTGACAGTTAAGAACAAGATTTATGAAGTGTTTGGTATATTTCCCTGAATCCAATATTGGAAACTATTAGCTTTTAAAATATGCAAAATGAACATTTATGTGCTTTTAACAAGTCTCAAATACTGATTTAATGATTCTGCTTTTAATGTGTATTGAGACAAGAAGCCAAGTTTATCCTCCTTTAGGCTTTAGTATTATGTATCTAGAATGAAGTTTGTGAAGTAGTGTACTGCTAATTTAGATGTTATTATGTAGTTCTTGATTAGTTATCTAAGTTTTTTTTGTTTTGTAAGCATTTAAAAAGTGGTAAGGGTAATGTTTAATCATTTAACCATTTGCCTGTAGATTTATGAAAGACTTCATCATAAAGAATCTAAGTAATTTAGCTTCCTTTCTAGTAGTATTTGAATATTGAGTAAATAAAACTTGATGTGTTAGACTTGGTTGAGAAGTGATTGTATATTCTTAAAATCTGAGTCGATTAAAAAAGTTTTAAAACTATATATATATATTTTTTTTTTCTCCACACATGAATCAAACAGAATTAACTTCAATATTTTGTAGTTGTCAGGCTTTTGTCTTCCAGCTTTCTTAGGATCTGGCAAGACCAGAATGGAGAATTTATTTTTAAAATCATTAATGAATGGCAACAACAATAAAAAGCAAAGAGACACTGCCCCCTGCCCCCAAAAAAATTAAATTCCAAAGTACCCAGCAGCTTTTAAAGCTTAAAGAACATGAAAGCTTTCTTTTCTTTCGCTAGAGCCGACAGTGGTGCCAACCACATCAGCTAGAGTGGAGCCACAGGTCGTGAGTTCTGCTTCTAGTAACAGTTCTAGTACGTCTACCTCAGAGCAGGCCTCTGAAGCAGCTCCAAATGTCTCCAACACCCAGCCCTCTGCAGCACCAGAGACGATATCTAGTCTTCCCAGTGGCAGCACTGCTGGTACTTCAGCTGGAGGTACAGAATAAGACTGTTTTCTAAACTGTCATGTTGCTTCCTAGTGAAAAGGAGGTAGGGGAAGTTAATTAACATTTGCTAGATTCAACTGCATGTGAAATTTTAGAACAGTAATAGGTTGAGAGAACAGGAATCTGTGAAAAAACATTAATTGCTCCCCCAAGACAAAGGAAGTTGTGCTGGTGCCTTCCGCTTTTGCCTATTGGAATGATTTGATTGTACCAAAGGAACTATGTATTTCCTTTTTTAGGAGGTAGAATGTTACTTCATACGGAATTAAGTCTTCCTCTGCAATGTGTTACAGGGGTGGGTTTTTTTAAGTATACTGTAAGGAAATGAAGGATGTATATGAATTCCTTGAACCTCCCCGTGCAGATTGCTTCCCCAGAAGCATATTTATACAGACTGTATAGATGCTGACCTATAACAGCTGCATATACAAGCAGCATTTGTAGCATATCTAAAACATCTGCCCCGTAAGCAAGTCACATGAGGTTCAAAACACCTGAACTGACCACAATTACACAAGAGATTGAGGTCTCTGCACAAAAACCACAGGGTCAATCTTTCCTCCTTTCTCTACTGATAACGTGTTTCCAATTAGTACATAGTGCACTAAGGCAACTGTCACTCCACATCCTCTAGTGGTCCCCATCTGCCTGAAACAATCAGTTTTGTCTCATGTGAAAGGCACAGTTAAATATGTTGGGGTTTTTTATCCAGTTTGTTCTGATTTAGTCTATATCTGGTTTTCAGATGGTTAATTATTTAATCTTTAAGTATTTTTTTTTCCAAGTCACTGCTTTACAGTGATCAGCTTTACTAGTTTGTTTCACTTCAATATTAACTTTCTTCAAGATGATATAAGAAGAACTGCATCTAATACGACACTGGAAACTGGCCCTCCAGCCATGCCAAGGTTACCATCATGCTGCCCTCAGCATTCTCCTTGTGGAGGACCTTCACAGACTCATCATGCGTTGGGACACCCACATGCAAGCTGCTTTCAGCAGCATGGCCACCACTTTCAACATCACCACCACCACCACCACAACCCTCATCCAGCTGTTCCACTATCTCCCTCATTCAGTGAGTCCAGCTGCCCTGTTGAAAGGCCTCCTCCAGTGCCTGCACCTTGTGGAGCAAGCAGCAGTTCTGGCAGCAGTTACCATGACCAGGCATGTTTAATTCTTTTGGCTCCCTTTTTGCGGTTTCAATTTCCTACAGATATGAGGATAGAATGCCAAATTTTAGATTAATCTCTTGTTCTGTACCAGGCATTATAAAAAGAAAATTTGAGCTATAATACATGGGCACACAAAAATTGGAAGTCATAATCCAACAAGTAATCATTGACAGCTGACATCATCTTAATGATCACAGCAGCTTTGCAATGCACATAATTGATCTGCTTTGAAGGAAGAAAAAAGCCTAATCTAATGTTCTATTTATGAAATATGAAGTTGCTCTTCTGAAAGCATTGCTTTCTAAGACTTTTAAGTCACAACTTAAAAGACAACAAGTCTTTTAAATCACAACTCTAAAACAATAAGCTTATAAGTAACAACAATGCTATGCAAACAGTTTATAACACGCAGAACTATCAATCTGGTTTCTGTTGCAAGTGTAATACATTAGGCATAACTGAAAATGCACCTAGTGCATGTAGCTCCCATTTACTCACTGTATTATCCATCATAGAGAGATTGATTTCTCTTTTTTTTAAAAACACAGTCTGGAGTAAGGATCCCAACAGATTTAAGAACTTAAGAATAAGAAATGTTAACCACATGTAAAGAGTATTCCAGAGTTGAGCCTTAAATATTTGCATCCCAGTTGCTTATGATAGTGTATTTTTTTATTTTCTTAAATTGTGTTTAAGCATGACTTTATTTTCAATGTGTGAAGAATCGGTTGAAAAAAGATGGTTTGTTTACGCAGCAGGCATTGCCAGTAGACCTAAGCAGCAGTGGTATAAGAAGTCATGGAAGTGGAGCTTTTCATGGAACATCTGCTTTTGATCCCTGCTGTCCTGGTTCTTCATCTCGAACTGCAATTTATGGGCATCAGGCTGGTGCTGGCCCAAGCCAGTCAATAACAATAGATGGATATGGATCAAGTATGGTTGCACAGCCACAGCCGCCTCCTCAGGCATCACTCTCCTCTTGTCGACATTATATGCATTCTCCTTGTAAGTACTGGGTACCTGACTGTGGGGGAAACAGACAGACAAGAAAATAGCTTCTCTGATAGGATAAGAAAAATCTTGCTGCTTGCTTTGATCTTACAACTGACCTAGCAAAACACCTATTAAAATATATATTTAAATATTTCAGCTTGTGTTGAGGATTTGAACAGGGTCACAGAGAAATAGTTTTCTTTTGAGTGACCTTTATAGCATTCAAAGTCTGAAAAAATATGCCTACTATGAAAATATTTTTCATCTTTTGTATTTCAGCAGTGCTTTTTTTCCCTTTGTTTTCCTTGATCCATCTCTCATCCTTGCAAACTTGACCAAACTTAGGGAATCAACTCCTTTGGCTGTGATTTCCTTTTCTAGTTTTCTTGTTTCTGCAGAATAGTGACCTTGAGAGGATTGAATTTTTAAATTAGACAGCAAACTTGAAGAAAAATTCTTACCATACATGCATTTTTCAATGTGCACCACATAGATTCTTTTTTTTTCTTTTTTTTTCACTTTAACAAAATACTGGCAAATGGAATATTTCTGTCTGCAGAAAGTGTAGAATTCTTCTGGGGTATATCGCTGGAATCACAATCTCAAAGTTGCGCAAACACACGTTCCCGTCTTGCCACTGTTTACGTTGGTGTAATAATACTGAAGCATCTGTGTGAAGATAACTTTTTTCAGTATTTAAGTCAAAACATACTACTGACCAAATTAAAAGCACTTGATGTTTCTGTTGCAGATGCTTCTTTGACCAGACCTCTTCACCATCAAGCTTCTGCATGTCCTCACTCTCATGGAAATCCTCCTCCACAGCCGCAACCTCCACCTCAAGTAGATTATGTAATCCCTCATCCAGTGCATCCCTTCCATCCTTCCATATCTTCTCATGCATCTTCTCATCCTGTTCCACCTCCACCTCCTCCACCAACTCATCCTTTAGCCAATGCAGCTGCTCCAATACCACAGCATCTTCCTGCAACACACCAGCCTATATCCCATCACATCCCTGCAACAGCACCTCCAGCACAGAGGCTACATCCTCATGAAGTGATCCAGAGGATGGAGGTCCAGAGAAGAAGAATGATGCAACACCCAACGTATGTCACAAATGTACTCAGAACAATAGCTAAACATATAATTCATTTCCTTCAGGTTTGTAAAATGTTGCATGTGAATCTCAAACTGTTAATTGCATGGTTAGGAACTGTTAATATTAAACCATGGTAAGAAGCGTCTTTACATACTATCACAATGAGTGTTAAGACTGAACCTCTTCCATTACATCGTTCAGTAGTGTCTTCAGGTAAGGCACGTAAGGCATGGGAAAGAAGGACAAGAGAAACTTAAGCTTCCTATTACTCATTCTCCAGACAACAGGCAGGAATTCCTGTTCAAGATGGGCAGCCTAGAAAGTACATAATAAGCTTCTTCCAAATGTGTTCCTTGACAGTATGTTTTTCCTTTCAATATAACTAAATGCTTTAAAATAAACTTAACAATTTGTCATAAGAGACCGTTTGCCAGGTTTAATTCAGATTTAACCTTAGATGCTTACCTTGTGTCTTCCTCCTTTTCTTAAAGACAAACATAGTATCTGTATGAGATTGTGACTAATGTTGGGATGTGATGCTGTTTAAGACATGCTACTGTGTTTTGCTAAACTAGATTCATGACACTTGTATCAACAGATGGCAGGTTAGTACTGGCTTGGTATTCAATCACAAAGTGACTGAAGTTATTTTAATTCAGGAAATACTTGTGAATATCCAAGAGAATGAGCTTTCATTGTCAATCCTAGCTTTGTTATACAAATTCTACTGATAACTAACTTAAAACTGATTTAGAAGTCAATGCTTAGACCTAAGTTTGTTTTCACTGCAACTTTTGAGACAGCTTCCATGTAATTTTGTAAAGATCTCTATAGGCAGTAACTTCTCACAAAGTGGGACAAGACAGACTTCCCTGCCATCTCTCAGAGGAGTCATAGAATGATTTAGGAAGGGACCTTAAAGATCATCTACTTCCAACCCCTCTGCCATAGACACGGGTATATCCTATTCAGTCAGGTTACTCAAGGGTCCATCCAGCCTAGCTTTGAACACTTCCAGGGTCAGAGCCTCAACAGCTTCTCTAGGCAATCTGTTACAGTCTGCCTCACCACCCTCACAGTGAAGAATTTCTTCCTAAGGTCTCACCAATATCTAATTTCTTGTAGTTCAAAGCTAATACTCCTTGTCCAGGTACTCCATGCCTTTGTAAAGAGTCCCTCACGTGGTGTCCTGTAGGCCCCTTTCAAATAGAGGAGGACTGCTACAAGGTCTTCCCAGAGCCTTCTCTTCTCCAGGCTGAAGAACCCAAGCTCTCTCAGCTTGTGTTCAGAGCAGAGGTGCTCCAGCCCTCTGATCGTCTTTGTGGCCCTCCTCTGGACCCACTCTAACAATTTCTTAGTCATTAAAATTTTGATCTGTCTGAACCCATACCTGTTATTTTGTTACCTCCTGTAACTCTCCTCCTGTACTCTGCACTGNTAACCAAATGCTCGTAGTGTGCTCCTCCGTGATGTCTCTGAAGTCACCAGTGTCAGTTTGTTCAGCAAGGTTGCTCCTCTACAGGTTTTATAATCTTGTGAAATTGTTCCACTCTTGGTCTTTATTATTCCTGCTAATCATATGAATTACATGCAAAACAAGCATCATGTGTCTTAGCCCAACATCACATAAATCAGATGGTACTCTGACAGCCAGAAACTTGTGTGTATTCACTCTATTTAATACACGCACTGCAAGCAGACCTGTGGTTCCTTCAGTTCCACATCCCAGCAACTCAGCGTGTTCTTAAAGTGTTTTCTCATCCTTTTTTAAAAAAGAAATAGCTTATGGGATAGTCTAGCTTGTTTACTTTCAGTCTAACAAAGTTAGAAGTTTTTCAAGATTGGAAGTAAAAGAATGGTTAGTCATCTCACTATCATCTCAAGTTTGGATACAACAGCTGAAAATTCTTAGGTTTTTGTAAATGGCCACAAAACACACAAAAGGCAGTATATGAGGGTGTATGCATATAATACATGGATGTCGTGTTTAAATCTGGTCATCTACTTTATACAAAGATTGTGAGGTCGGTGGCCTAGGAGTTTTGCAAAGAAACAATTTCAGATGTATTTCTTGGAAGTTAAGATTTGTTTTAGGAAAAATGGGCCTATATGGTGTTCAGTTTCTGTGGCAGTATGGAAGTTGTTTAAATGTGTTTTTGTTAAAATACCTTCTTCCTGATTTTTTTCCCCATCGTTATTTGATAAGCTGAAGGGAGGTGAGACTAAGAGTAGGTTTTGCTAATAGGTCTGTTATCATGTTGGTCTGTATGTATTGCAGAAAACTAATTCTTCTAACATAATTTATACAAACTTAGCAGACTTTCTGGAGAAGTGTCAGTTTACAGTGGTTAGAAGAGTACTGGACTGTTAAACAACCTTTTACTTCGCTAGAAGTGCAAATTTACAAAATGTCTAGTCTACTGTGTCAAGTGGTTTAAAGCAGTACTGGATCTGAAGACATGTACTGCTTTTTTGCAGAATCCAGGGTTCTAGGTAGAACTTTTAAAAGTTACTTTCTACACTGAAAGCAATGGAGAGGAAAGTACCAATCCATTTCACTCTAGCTTGGAGGTGGTAAAATACAAGTCATCAGCCCGCAGGTTCTTTTGCAGGGTGACTTGTTTGGTTTTGTTTGGTGGTGGTTGTGGTGGTGGTTTTTTTGTGAGTTGGTTGTTCTCCTTGTTTGGGGGGTGTTTTGGTTTTGTTTTTTCAAAAACTGTAGTTGTTCTACAGTTGGCATAGAAAAAACTCTGTGCTTTTATTATTTGAGCTATAATGTGAATATATTTCAAGGAAAATGTCCTCCAATTAGTGTATTAAATTTCCTAATTCTGTTAGTATAGTTTTACTAGAAGTAAACTGCAGTGTAGCTTTGAATGTGTGCATCTCAACATGACCATCACAAGACTCTTGCTTTCCTTCACAGTTCAAGGTTGGAATTAAACACTTTGTTAGTCCTTTTGTAGTATGGCCTGCCAAGTGAAAGGTAGATCACAGTGGCTGAAGCAGTCTTTGTCTTTGAATATGAAATCTGTATTATAATTAGTTTCTAACTGATACCTGAAATTGAAATTAAAATAGTGAATAGGAAGTTGTATTATTTTAAGTGGGATCTAGTCTTTAGGCTGTAATGTTTTGATTATGGATGTTGATTGCCTCTACAATACTAACAAGTATGTGAAATTTAATTGTTGCTGATTTATGTTGTTTAGACGAGCTCATGAGCGGCCTCCTCCACATCCTCACAGAATGCATCCCAATTATGGTCATGGGCATCACATTCATGTGCCTCAGACAATGTCTTCCCATCCTCGACAAGCTCCAGAGAGATCTGCCTGGTTAGTAATAAGATGTTATGCTTGTTCTTTAGAACTCAGGATAAAAGACCATCGTGTGCTGATTCAGTGCTGATAATACTGTTTTAAAAATCTTTATAAGGCTTTGAAATACTGCCCTGAGCAGTATCTTAAATATATTTCTAGGGGGGCACTATCCATTGCCTTTAAAATGAAGTTACATGTTACTGACTCCTCAGTAGTTATTTCGGTAGGCATGTAAAATATTAATGATGACTATCAATATATTTATGTTCTTACATAAAGCAGAGGCTTGAGCTCCAAACTGATTTATTCTCTCTCCTTTTTGTTTGAACTTAAAATTGCATCAGTCCCACTCATGAAGGTTATATTTCAGTTCCACAACATATTTGCTTTTTAAAAAGATAATTTTAACCATCAGGGAAGAAGCACATGCATGACAGCTGTTTTTTTTCACAATGTGAGCTATAGAGAAGACTCCACACTAGTAATACTTCTAGGCATGATAAATGCGGAGTTGTCTCTGCTGATAAATCATGATTTATCATTCTGAATCTTCACAGCTGTTTTAAAAACATTTTTAAGTTATGGTGAGATGCTTTGCTGAAGAATCATCTTAATAAGTGAGTTTAAAAAAAAAACACAAAAAAACCCCAAAACACAAAAAACAAACTAAACAAAAAACACCACCAAAAAACAAAACAAAAACAAACAAACAAAAAACCCAAAACCAACTATTGTGGTAACTGTGCATGCTTTTCAAAGCAGTAGAATTTTATCTAGGAGTCGAGATGTAATGCCATTTTCATTTGTGGACAGGGAACTGGGAATTGAAGCTGGTGTGACTGCAGCGACTTATCCTCCAGGGCCCTTGCATCCTCACTTGGCCCACTACCATGCACCTCCTCGACTTCATCACTTGCAAATAGGGGCTCTTCCTCTAATGGTAAGTAAATAGCTTATGAAAAATTATGATCATTGGTCGTTGTAATTTTGTTTGTCAGGAAAACTACTTTAAGGCTTACTACATTTAATTGGACAAATATACATTGCTGCGAAAGTTAGTGGTTCAACTGAAGAAGAAAATACCTCAGTGTTTCTGTGTGCTGCTCCCAGATAGAGAACTAGGTCCAGTTTATTAAGATAAAATAGTATAGGACAATAACATTTCTAATTCAGCTCTTGTAAAGCAAAACATACTTAAATTGTCACTTGCATTCCAACACATTGACCCTCTGCATCTGATTTTTAAAGTTCAGATTCTTTAATGATTGTTAAATATACCAAATTCCTACCTAGTGCATGAGGATTAGCACTGGTGCTTTATTTTTAAGGTGTATACATCACAGCTAGAATTCCATCTAGAACTTTCGTTGTTCTCTATAATAGTTGGTATTCATCAACCTAATTTTATAGGATAAAGTATATAATTTTGTAGCATGAGGAGTTAAGTAGGAGAAACTGATTGTAAACTCGTCCCTTGAAACAAAAATTTTTTAAATCTGCAGTAGAAAATCAATGAAAAGCAGCATAACTCTCTGATTTCTACAGGGTATTAATTTTTAAATACTATTTTTATATGTATTTAATTTTGTTTAATGAAAATTCAGAGGCATAAATTTAGTTTTGAGAGTATGTTTAGTGTTTCTTGTGGTATTTTGTGTAGCTAACCTGTATTATTTATATTATTATAATCTGTATATAGAGATAATCTATCAAAAATTTGGGTTCATCTGTAAATGAATGCTAAAATAGTACCTAAAAATCAACATGCAAGCGTTTCTGATGCAGAATTCTTCTGTTAATAGCCAGAATTGACATCTAGTAATTGAACTGTAAATTTACAAACAATACTGTAATAGTGATCTCTTCAGTCATATTGCTTGTTCCTTGCTATCATACTAACACTTATGATGATAACGCTTAAGTACTTTCCTGATGTACCAGGTTTGATAATACGTTGATACATAGCTTGCATGCTTGCCACAGAGTGCTCTTGCTTCCTAGAGCAGTCTGTAGAACTTGGTATTTTAATGTAGCAAACAAGATTCTTACCTCCTAACCTTACCTCCTGTGCATCATCTATTCAAAATAAGATTTTTTGCATTCTTTTTCAGTTAGGTGTGGGATTTCTTTTCTTTCCAAATTGATGAAAAATGTTTTTCCTCTCTCAAACTTATTTCATTTTTTCTGCTGTAATGGATAACAGTGGCTGCTTTAGATTCTCAGAGTAAAAAGTTCTACCTAATAGTAGAATCTACCTAAACCATCCTAATAGTTCAGGAAACTACAATTGCATTAGGCGAAAGCAAGTTAAACATGTTTTATTTCATTTACCTGTCAGGGATAAGTCAATTAAAGGATTTATTTCCACTGTTGCTCTGAAATTTCTAGAAACTTTCGAGTTCATCCTTATATTACAACATGATGAGAAACTTTTAACCGTATTTTAACTTGCATAGGGGTATTCCTACAACAAATATGCTACACAAGCAAGTAGTTGGGACCCCACTGTTTACCTTTTTTTTAGCAGTAGAGTGAAAGAAAGGTATGCTAGACAATCTTTAGAAGTATTTCCTGAATGTGTGACAAAATACTTTAGGGAGTCTTGCCCTTCCCCTCAATATGGCTGTTACTAGTTGATAAAACTGTCAGATGAAACAGGGTTCCTTTAACTCTACAGAAACATGTTTCTGTGCTTGTGTAGGGATAGCTAATCTTCGTAACAGTAGTTCATGAATCTCTGGATGAAATTAAATGGAAGGTGTTAGTATTTCTAGCTTTTGTACACACATTACTGATTGCATGTTTAACAGTGTATACAGTGCTCTAAGCAGTACTTCCTGAAATGTCTGGGATCTGTTTTGAATCTTGATGTGATCAAGATTCAAGTTGTTTTCTGAGTAATCTGAAGCATATGCAGATTACATAAACTAGAAGAATATAAAGGCAGGTTAGAGCATTGATAGAAATTACATGTACAATGAATTCAAAGCAATACAAATGCCTTTGAATATTCACCCCTTCTATGGCAGTAATGAAAGCCAAAGGTTTAAATGTATGTAGGAGTACAGCAGATCTGTCAGCAAAATTGACTTCGAATATAGAGCAAATAGTGAAGCTTTTCATCTAACAAGCAACTGGATATTAAACAAAAGTGCCATTTCAGTTTTTATTAGAAGGCAACAGATTAATTGCAACTATTACCTGGGAATTTCCTTTTTAACTTTAGGAAAAGGAGCAGCAAAGGAGATACTTGACTATGATTAGAGTCCATCTGCTAAGTGTGCGATGTGGTTAATGTTATAAACAATGTTTTTGTCATTCAGTTAGTACAGAGGGTACTAGATTGCCATTTACAGGCCTTGTTACTTGTATTCTTGATGCATCTTTACTGGAGAGGAAGGGAAAGTCTTTTAAAATAGCTCCTGCAGTAGCTCAGCTACAAAAGGCATTTGTGAAAGAGCAGGCAGCATGCGTTTTTTCTGTCTGTTTTGGAGTGCTAGAAACTCTTCAAGCTACTTCCAAGACTGTAAAGGGCTAATGGATTATTTGGTCTTCAATGACATTAGCACTCTGATTTTAATTGGATGCAGATCACAGAATCAAAGAATGGTAAGGGTTGGAAGGGACCTCTGGAGATCACCTTGTCCAACCCAGCTGCTAGATTGGGTTGCACAGGAACACATCCAGGTGGGTTTTGAAAGTCTCCAGCAAAGGAGACTCCATGACCTATCTGGGCAGCCTGTTCCAGTGCTCAAGCACCCTCAAAGTAAAGAATTTTCTTCTTAAGATAACCTAATCTTCTGTTCAGTGCTGGAATGTAGGTTGCAGTTTAATCCTCAGGAAGACAAAACAATGAAGTTATGTTAGGGGAGATAATTAACGTTCAGCAGCTTTGACAATCCAAGTAGAGGATGGGAAAAACAAAATCTCTTCTTCTGTTAACTTGGTTGAAAAAACTTTCACCTGTTTACATGTTGCTTCAGGAGGAGTCCTAGATTAAAGGCAGCTAACAAGAGCTTCCTTCCTATCTCTTGTAGACAAGGATTAGGCTGGTTCCATCCTGGTTTTAACACAATTATGTTGTTAAGTGTAACCCTGGCATAGAGTAGGTTGTGTTCACGTCATTACTGGTTTAATGCCGTATATGTGTTGGGGAAAGATCTTCTGTCAAAGTGATTTTTACATTGAATTTCTTTCTGGGCAAATACCCATTCTATGAACTTGAACAACATTTTTAGGAAGAACCAACTGAAGGTCAATGCATGGCATAATTAGTGAAACATCAAAGAGAGCAAAGGTACAGGAGACAGAGGGCTCATTATCTATAAGTTTTTCTGTTCTTCGTTGATGCCAGTGCCTGCTATTAGATGCCACTTCAGTTTCTGTTTACACTTTGACTTTGGCTGCTCTTCTGGCACCATTGATGAAAGGCTTTTTGGCAGAGTGCCCAGCACCAATTGTCACATACGAGTGGACAGGATGGAAATTTCTGTAATTTAATAAGCTGAGATAGATGTTAAAAGGAACATGATATTTTCATAATGAACTGTAATACCAGCCATGATTCTGACTGGCTAAACCATACTTAGAGCTGCAGCACACGTCCAAGCAGAATTCCTTTTCTTCTTTTGCTGTAGGATAGAAAAGGCATCCAAGTTCATTTTGAAATCTGGAAGGGGAAACATACAAAAATAAATCTGTAGAAGATGTTCCTAAATTTGGCCTGAGGGCAACCTGAAATTACCCTGTTCTGCTGGCTCTCCTGTGTCTTGTGTTGAACTCCTGGCCTTGTTGAATGTTGTACAATTAGCCTTGGCCCATCAGTTTAACCTGTCCAGATCCCACTGTAAAGCTTCCCTACCCTCTAGCAGATGGACACTGCTACCCACCTGGGTGTCATCTGTGAACTTACTGGGGGTGCACTCAACCTTCTCATACAGATCATTGATAAAGCTATTAAAGAAGACAGGCCCCAGTACTGAACCCTGGGGGACACCACTAGTGATGGCACCAGCCAGATTTAGCTCCATTCACCACCGCTCTTTGGGCTCACCCAGCCAGTTTTTAATCCAATGCAGAGTGCACTTATCCAAGCCTTGTGCTATGAGTTCCTGAAGAATGCTGTGGTGGACAGTGTCAAAGGCTTTGCTGAAGTCCAGATAGACAATGTCCACAGCACTTCCGTCATCCATGAGGTGGGTCACCTGAAGGAGATCAGATTAGTCATGCAGCACCTGCCTTTCATAAACCAGGAACATGGTATTTGTCCTACAGGAAACCCCTTTTTTTTTTTTTTTTTTTTCCTGCAAACTTGTACTGGAATTTGCAGGTCCAGAGCATACTGCTGTAGAGTATTATAATTTGGCCATACCTAAAAGAATACATACGAGTGCTAATGCAGACAGTCATTGCCTTTAACTTTTTACTTTCTTCATTGGCTTCAAACTTTTCCTTTTTTTCTTACATTCAATATGAAAACTTCTGAAAACACACTTTTATTTGTGTGTAAAACTGTTTCAAGAGAGCTGAAATCATCTCTTTGTGTTCAATGGTAATTGTCAAAGGGATTTTTGCCAGACTGTTCTTTTAGTTGGTGTGGTGGTTTAACCCCAGCCAGCAACTAAGTGATCCCAGCCCCCCACACAGTCACTTCACTCTGTCCTGGCTGTGCTTCCTCCCAGCTTTCTTGTGCACCTGCTAGAGCCATGGGAAACTGAAAAATCCTTGACTTATGATAAGCACTATTTAGGAACAACTAAAACATCAGTGTGTTATCAACGTTGTTCTCAGAGGAAATCCAAAACAGAGCACTACACCAGCTACTACAAAGAAAAGCAGTCAGGCATTACTGATAGTTCTCTCTTGTCCATCTGTCTTCTAGCTTCTAGAAGTCAAAAAAATAATCGGTTTGAATCTTGCTCTTGCTAGCAGACTGGTTTCTGCAGGCATAAAACAGTTGTTTTATTCTTGCAGCGATGCTTTTTCAAAATGCAGTGTTTTACCTCGCCATAAATGTAAGCTGCTCTCTCTCAAAATTTTTAGAAGAGCCTGTACATGATGTATGTTCAGATAATTTTGCAGAGGCATTGTGCTATTACACATCAGGATAATATGAAGACCATCTTCTCAGCATGAAAATGTATTGCCCTGCCTCGTATTTCCATTGTCTAAATTCAGTAGCTTGTTGTGGCATGTACTCAGAGAAAGTTTTGGTTGGTTTTGAAGTGTTTAAAACTAAATTTAGATTTCCTAAACAGATAGACTCCAGTGGCAGAGCTGTTCAAAGTGGAAGACCTGTCCCAGTACCTGTCACTGCAGTTGGTAAAATCTGACTTTTAAAGCAGATGGAACCTTAATTATTGCATTTCACAGCAGCACACCTGTGATGTTACAGCTCTTGCCATGATGCAGTATCTGTGCTATCAGACATGTTGTTTTCCAGCACACTGTTTTCATATCCAGGTGAATAAAACAGAAAAACAATCAGTGAAAGTCAGTCTGAGACTTAGGTTAGGTTTTGTCAGGATCTTCCTTTCCTCTGAATGGAGGTAGTTGATTCACAATGAGGCAACTGGAACTTTCAAATGATGCTAAACAGGTCTATGCCTAATGAAAACATGGAACAATCATGTAGATGAATTGACCTAGTTCTTTAAATGCTTTTTCTGTAATTGGAAGACCAAGTAGAATTGCATACTTAAGTGGAGAATGGATCTTAAGTCACCAATTATCTCAGATTTCTTAAAATGTAGTTTATACAAATTACTATTTTAAACACAGTTTCCCAAATTCTGTTGTTACTCCCATAGTTTATATTGTCAGTGAGACCTGTGACAACAACAGATGTTACTTACATGAAATGTTTGCCTATGCAGATGAATAGACATGTCTCGTGATATAAAATCCTGTAGTTGCATTCATATTGAATTAATGTTTTAGTATATAATCTCTGACTTAGATGTTTATATTGATATACTATTGGAGTTTGCAGTAGTCATTCTGCTTGGTTGCTTCCCATCTCTAGCTCTAATTAGACCTATAGATATTTTAGACTACTTACAGGAGAAGCACCTTCTGTATTAGAATTCTGGAAATACTCTGTAAGTTAGATCTTCAGTTTCTATTACTCTGGCTTGTAAAAATCTAAAACTAATATTGTGGTTGCATTTAATAAACGCCATTGCACTTAATAAACACCATCTTCAAATAATTGGATTCTTGTTTTCTTTTCTGAAAGAAAAAAGAAATAATACACAGAATCACAGAACAGTAGGGGGTGGAAAGGACCTCTGAAGATCACATAGTGTAACCTCTGTGGTAGAGCAGGATCACTCAGAGTAGATGACACAGGAGCAAGTCCAGGCAGGTTTTAAATGCTTCTGGAGATGGAGACTCACCAACCCCTCTGGGGAGCGTGTTCCACCCTCTAAGTGAAGAATTTTTTTCCATGTATTTGTGTAGAACCTCCCATGTTCCAGTTGATGCTCACTGCTCCTTGTCCTGTCACTGGACACTATTGATAAGATTCTGGATCGATCTCCTCCTAGCACTTTAGATATTTATAAGCATTAATGTGATCCCTGCTCAGTCTCCTCCAGTCTGAACAGTCAGCTCACAAGGCAGCTGTTCCAGTCCTCTAAATCATCTTAGTGACTCTCCACTGGCCTTTCTGCAGTAGTTCAATACAGTATATTTAGAGCAGAGAAATCTTTTCTGTTCCTGTCAGCTTTTAGTTACCAGACTGGATTTGAAAAATATAGAAAGGTAGCTTATTGGTTTGTTATGTGAGTAACTTTGTCTAAGCCTATGTTTTCTCGCAATGCATAAATTCAATTTTACACTTTCATACATGTTAAGCTTAGAAATGTTTGCTGGAAATAAGTAAAAGCCACACACCAATATCTGACTTCATGAACCATATCTAGGATGCTTGACTTGTTGACAGCCTCATGATTTGAATTTCAGGCTGTCATATACAGTAGCAGAAATGTTACCAGCTGACAGCACAGAAACTAAGGTAGTACTTAAGTACTTAATGTTATTTCCAAATGAGCTTCTGCTTGTAGTCTTCATATCAGTGCACTTTACGTGATTAAGTAAAACTGCACCTGCTGATCGCATTGAAGAGTTTATAACCTGATCATTAAAAATTGCTGCTAGTTTCTTTAGCATTACACTTAGATGATCTAGATGAACTTCAAAGGTCTTTTCCACCCCCTACTATTCTGTGATTCTGTGTATTATTTCTATGTATAATTTTTTTAAAATTGCTTTTTTCAGAAAAGAAAACCAGAATCTGATTATTTGAACATGGTGCTTGTTACGTGAAGACAGTATAGTTCCAATTCTGACAAAAAATCAGTACTGTTAATCACTTCTCTTGTGGGAGTAAAAACAGAATGCAGAAGCCCTACTGTGAAAGTGATCCTTGGTATATTAACTATCATTCTGCTTTCCTGCATGAAAAACACTGGTACTTGTAGTGCCTGTAGGGTATATCAGTGGGCAGTGGTGTTTTCCTCACTGTTTATGTCTTAATATACAAGGAAGCAAGGAAGTCAGTAGATGTTTGAATATAGAGTGTATGTAGAGTTGCCTGTGATTTTTAGATGCAAGTTGTGTGTGATTTTTTTTTTTATTTGCCTCTAAATGTGAAGTATGTCTGAGGATGTTCAGTTGTTATATTTGTGTATCTATAGCAAGTTCTTTTTGTAACTTCATATGTAGTTTTTAGGTGGTTTATTGCAAAAAAAATAGGTAGATATTTATGGTAGCTTATACAAAGTAGATAGAGGTTTTGAGACTTGTGAAGTGAGACCAAGCAATGCATAACACAGGTGTGGAGAGATTGTAATGAAGGATCTAGTTTCACTTCTGTTTCACTTCTGGTTCTGTTTAGAGAGCCTGAAGTGGTGGTGTGTAATGCCATCAGTTGGAATTGTATGATCAAGGTGAGGAATACAAATAAGTGATTCAGTAAAAGCAAAAGGATTCTAAATTGTGCAAAGTGGACAGTAAAATACTGTCACTGTTCTAAATAGGTTTAACTTTAACGTCTGCTGTTTGAATAGGTACCAGACATGGCGGGCTACCCTCACATCCGTTACATTTCATCGGGATTGGATGGAACATCATTCAGAGGCCCTTTCAGGGGCAATTTTGAGGTTTGTAATAGAATAAAACTAGATATATCATCAAAATGTCATGAGGGAATATGGGGAGGATGTATGGTAGACCTAGTTCTATATACCAGCGTAAAAGAATCATAAAGAAATTACCCTTTATTTATAGAATGACCTCACTATCATGAAGTAGGATAAAAGCATGTTGAAAAATCAGTCAATAAAAGGGTGCCCTGGACAAAGTAGGCTTAGATTGTTATTAACTGACAATGCATCTTGCTCTGCTCAACAGCCCAGTAAGTAGGATGTAGTATTCATGTGATACATTAGTAAAAGGTAGTGGTGTCTCTGAGTAGCTATCCTAGGATCCTCCTGCTGCCACATGGCAACATTAACAGTGCTGTCCTTTTTGTTACATAGTGCAAGAGCTGAAACTGAAGGGGAAAAAAGAAAACGTATCAGATGCAGAGAGTTAATGACCTAGCCCACTGAAAACATCTTCAGTGATATCTCATGGTCCTAATAAACTCATTGCTGGAGAAAAATAAATCGGTCATGTTTAAACTTAAGCAACTTTTTTCTCTTCTAAACCTTCATGACTGTTGAAAAGCAAATATTTATGTAGTGAGTTTTCCTTGTTAGAAAAGCAAATACATGTGAACATACTGATAACCACTCCTAGCTGACAAACAATTTCTAATTTTTTTTTTTTTTTTTTTTTTTTTTTTTTTTTTTTTTTAGTAAAATAGTTTTCCTATATTTAAAATACCAGGTAGTGTTGTGTGGGTTTTTCTACAGAAACCTGTCAGTGTTCCCATTCAAATACAGGCAAAATAAAAGAGTATGTTGAGCAAGTTGGTAGTTGTGAGTTTGCCATTCTGCAACTGGGTTAGAATAAAATGAGTATTTACTGAAAGTGGTTGAAATAACAGTTCTTACACTGTTTATTCTTTGATAATTTCTTAGGAGCTGATTCACTTGGAGGAACGATTAGGCAACGTTAATCGTGGAGCAACACAGGGAACTATAGAAAGATGTACATATCCACATAAATACAAAAAGGTGATGATTTCTGAAATTGTGACCTGTCTGTTTTTCTTTGAAACTCTAATAACATTTCTGTTTAGCTTAAATCTGCAGAGATGTTAGCTGCAAAGAGTGCATATTTTCTGTATCTTGCAGTTTCAAGATACAATTTCAATGCCTCAATGCCACTTCTTTCACAAAGAAAACTAAAAATTTGGTCCCTAGATAAAGAGCTACTGTGATGTGATAAAATTGGTTTGTTATGATTTAATAACTTGTCAAGCAGTTATTAATAGCCTTGTAAACAAAGAAATAGCTACTGTTAGCTAAACTATTAGCCGATTTCAGTGGTAATTCATCAAATAAAGTAAGACTTAGTTTTGCAATAAATTTTTCATGACGTACCTGCTTTGTATGTGTCATTTTCACCTTTACTCTGATCCCATTAGGAAGACTGGGACACTAGGAAGTTTTGAATCTAGTACAGAATTTTGGCAATTTGTCTCTCAGTAGGAGATAATTGAACCATAATATACAATCACATCCATATTTATATAATGTTTTTTCAGACTTGAGAAGACACTAGGTTTGAAAGGACTTTTTTTTCTTTTTTGCCTCTTCATGAATGAAATTAAGATGCTTACACATAGACAACAAATAAAAGGACTGGTTATAACAATATAGAACTAATATGTTTACAGTCTAGCAGACTTTTGTAACTAACAGTAGTTAAATCTGACATGCCCTACGATTTTTGCTCCACGTCCTAGTTCTTGATTCGTTTGGTTCAAATACATTTGAATAAATATTATGAAATGTTTTCAAAGAAGTGTATGTTGAATATGTATTAAAACCAGATTTTTACTCAGTTTGTCAATAATGTCATCTCTACTAATAAGGTAACAACTGATTGGTTCTCACAGAGGAAACTGCACTGCAAACAAGATGGAGATGAAGGAACAGAAGAAGACACAGAGGAAAAGTGTACTATCTGCTTGTCTATATTGGAGGAAGGCGAAGACGTCAGGTAAATAGTGCCTATGAAAATCAGAATGTAGTGTCCTGGCTTTGAGACTATACGTGAATACAGTGGACTACTCTGTAACAGAGGTTGCAGAGGTTAATAGTTGCAATTAAAGACTATCTGTCATTGAACTAGTAAAACAACTTGCAATTGAAAACGCATGTTGTTGAGTCTGTGTTGTCATCAGGTAGAGCATTTTTTTGTGGTCTTCTGTAAGTTGGCTGCCTGTGTTACAACGTAAGTCCAAGCTGATACTTTGAATTAATCAGGACTGTTAGTTTTAGGTTTTCTTGAGTAATGCTGCTTAAGCTATAATAGATTTATATCAGCATGATACAGAAGAAGCTAGCTGACACTTGATTTCATTACCTGTATCTGTGGTTTTGGTTTTTTGTTGGTTTTTTTTTGTTTTGTTTTGTTTTGTTTTTCTTGGAGCTATACAAAATACAGGTTCAACTAGAAAGGGTAGTGAAACTTTCTTTTAAAAATGCACCTGCAGAAAGAATAGACACCTCATTAGCAAAACTCACATTGTTTTTTTCCAGTAGATATGTTGATGTGGAAATACTTTAACACTCCTGTTTTCCTGTTCTGATGACAGGCGCCTTCCATGTATGCACCTTTTCCACCAAGTATGTGTAGATCAGTGGTTGATTACTAACAAGAAGTGCCCCATTTGCAGAGTGGACATTGAGGCTCAGCTGCCTAGTGAAAGTTGACACTGCTTTCCGGAACTCTTGTCCTTCTTCTCACTCCTTCTCGTCCTTCCTGGTACTGCAGTCAACCAAAGATGGCACGACTTACCTGCGCAGATTTGGAAGCATTGAACCTAGATTGCTGGCTCTGCTATATGGTACAACTAATGTTAGACCTACAGTGTATGTGGAAGACAGTTGAGT
This sequence comes from Ramphastos sulfuratus, assembly GCA_013399055.1. Taxonomy (NCBI): domain Eukaryota; kingdom Metazoa; phylum Chordata; class Aves; order Piciformes; family Ramphastidae; genus Ramphastos; species Ramphastos sulfuratus. Next base: position 26,035 of record WBNM01023776.1, read on the forward strand.
TTCAGAGTATTTATAAACCTTTGGTTTTTTAGGTTTTACATTATTTCTTTTAATTCATTACTGTATTTTGCATGGTTCCTTGTATTGCATTTGTTTGCACATATTATGGGCTTCGTGACCCCAAACTTGCAGGCAAGATTAGCTGCTTTAGTAAGTAGAACTGTATGGTCTCTTTTGATTTGTTTTACATAGTATTGAGCTTTGAAAGTATGATTTCATTCATTACTAACCTCAGATTCCTTAATTTAATCATATTTTTAGTTTAAATGTATAAAGATCATCTAAAAAAGGATAATATTATGTATCGAGACATTCCTTAACTAGGAAAAAATGGCTGCTGTATATTTACAATACCAGTTCTGAGTCAGAGAACATCCTTAATACTGGGAACAGAATGCAAACTATATTCAGTTTGACTGATACATATGGCATATTCATCAGCAGAGTTTTTGTCTGATCAGATTTTTGTGTTTGTTTTTAAAATTTCAGCACAATGCAGATATAATTGAATGTCAATATTAAAACATTTAGACTGCTGTTCAGATTGTATTTATCATTTTCTTCCTATGCCTAGAAATTTGAATCCCTAACTTAAATATTTGCTGCTGTGAAACAGCTCTAGTTGAACACTAAATGTTGATTTCAGTTAGCTGGATTGTAGATACTTGCAGAAAGAATTGAAAGAATTACTAGGGAAATAGAAAAAGACTTACCTGGTCTTCTTTTAACTTAAGTTGAAGTATCTGCACATATTGAGGAAGGGTTTTTTTTGGTTGTGTGTGTGGTGTTTTTTGGTTTTTTTTTCCCCGTTCTTTGTTTGTTTCTGTCTTTTTAATACGAAACCATTTAATAAGGACTTAGAGCTGCAGGGTTTTTGTGTTTCATTTTTTTGCTGGGTTTGGGTTTTCTTTTCAGGTTTTTTTTTCTTTTGTGGCAGATATCCATATGTTCATAGAACTTCTGAAGATCCAGGCTTGTCTTGAGATTTTTATTAAACTTAATAGTTAGCTAAATCCACTTGTCTCTTGTTTTATTTTTCATTAGTAAATTGAAAGCCTGTAAATTTCTGTAGAAAATGAGACACAGATTCTGTGGTTACCTAGTTTTTGCCTTGATTATAGATTCCCTCTTTATAAATTACCAACAGTCCATCACTGATTGAAATATTTTCTATAGTTAAGATTTGCTGCATAATATAGTATATAGAATTAAGTTATAATGTACTAACATTTCGCCTTTGGAGGAGGTTTTAATCCACATCAGAATTCAAGTTGCTCATCAACATTCATTCACATATAATAGATTCTAGTTTATTTAAATGTGCTCAGCATTGCAAAATGCAAATGTGCAAAAGCGTAGAGACAGTGTTGCTGTCACTCTGGAGAAGATGTTCCTCGGGGATCATATATATGATCATGTCGATTAAGCTTGCATTAAGCCACCTGCTTTGTAAGTGGATTGAACAATAAATACCTTCAGTTTCTCTTGTCTTTGTCTTTCATAATTAAATTGAGTGTAAAATGGTTTACAGTAAACCTACAAGATGAACTGTTATGTTCACACTGAAAAACTGATCCATTTATAAATATTACCTTACCTAATCTGATGCCTGGTTTTGTCTGGTTAAAGCTGCTTCCCTTTTAATTTTTTTTTTTCATTTTTTTCAGTGTGTTAGGAATAGCATTTCCCAGTGCACTGTCTGTTGCTGGCAACAAATGTAACACCTCTGCCACTGAGACTTCAAGTGAAAAGAAATTTTAGTCCATCTTGTGTTATAAATGGATGCTTTCAAGCTTAATTGCATTACTAAAACTGAACTTAAACCACTTTGTGCTTCTGTGATGGGGGATGTGGGAGAAAGGTAACACATGATTAGAGTGCCTCAAAACCTGACATGGTTTTATGCTAAAGCTTCTTAAGCATTATGGCCATAGAAAACCAAAAGCGAGTATGAAGTTGAAGCTGTGTTGGTGGAAATGTTCTGTTCTTCAGTGACTGTTGAAAAGGAGGGAAGTTAGCTGACTACTGATGCTTGGAATTTGATGATACTTTTAGAAGTTTCCAAGAAGGCACTTGAGAGACAGTGCAGAAAAACCCAACACAGTGTCTGAAGTAATTGAGAACCTGGGTATGTGATAGAATCAATGTTGACTTTCTTACAGAACAAAGAAGCACAGGTTTGGGGAATTTTTTTTTTTTTTTTTTTTTTTTAAAGAAATCTTCTTTGCACCTGATTTGGGTGCCTGGTACTCGAAGTATTTTAGTGATCCATTAATTGACTTGTTTTAAAACTGCTACTGATACGGTCTTGCTTTTAAATGTATGCATAACATTGTAATGTGGTGTTGAACATGTAGGTATTTGTCAGGAATCACAGCGTTCTGATCTTACATGCTATTCCAGGGCTAATAAAGCTGCAGCCTGCTTTTGTTCCAGAAAGTTGTAATGTAATAAGGTAAGGGAAGGATAAAGAATAGGCTTTTGATTTTGAAAATTTCCACCACTTAGTGTGCTTTATATGCTTAGATGCATTGCCTTAAGTTTTCTGCAGCATCTTTGAATTTGAAGCTAAGATTCTCAACAGTATGCATCAAATTACGTTTCATATAAAATTCCATTGTCAAAGGAAATCCTTTTGTATGCAATAAAATAAAATGTTAGACTGGTATCGTTCAAAATTTGTTTCTTATGCAAGGTCTTTTTTGTTAGGTTGTTCATGTGTTTTTATTTTTCTTTTTTCGTCTTTTGCTTCATTTTGCCACTGTGAGTCTTGATCTATAACAATTCTTTTCCATATGTGTATTCCTATAGGTAGTGCCTAGGAAAAAAAATCCCTCAGTGAAGGATCAACACTTAGTCCCAGTTAAATACATTGATAGAACATCTGAAAGTTGGCAGTTCAGGAGAACTGCCTTTTATGAAGCATATAAAAATATTAAGTTGTGCATATGTGAATAAACATAAATGTCAATTTTAGGACATTGCACAACAGTTGTAATTAAGAGTAGATGCCTAACTAAGGCATTAAGAGTAGGTCTAGAGTTTAATTTCCTGAATCTCAGCTAGTAACAAAGCTGATACCAGTCATCTTAACAACTTGTCCTAACTGCTCTGCCTTCCTCAAGTCCTAGGTGTAAGCAAAAAGTTGTAACATGATCTCTTCGGGCTAGTTTCCCTTTGTGAAGCGTCGAGTTGTTCTTTTGAGTGAGGTAAGCCCACTCCGCAGATAAACTTTGGTTCTGTAGCCAAGTCAGCGTTGCAGAGGTTTGGTTCATGGAGTACAGCAACTGCTATGGGCGTCTCTGCTTCCATTAGTAAACTCTATGGGCAGCGTGACTGCCAGCTGTCTCTCGGCTCGGCTTTCTCCTTGCCGCCTTTGCTGCATCCGCCCGTCGCTGCTCCACGGGTTTTAACTACACCAACCTCCCCTATCAGGTGTCTAAGGCGCTAAAGCGCACAGCTGTGTGCGCTTTCCAAGGTAAAAATTGCTGTGACCTTGGCGCAGCCCAAAACACGAGCTGAGCCGCGAGCCCTCTGCCCCTCGGTAGAAGTTGTTCGGCCCGTTTCCTCCCGTTTGGGAGGGGCCTGACGAGATGGACCAATCGAGCACATGCATCGTACAAAGCTGCCCACTAGGAGAGCGGCAACGGTTTTAAGAGGAGCCGCGGCAGCGCGAGGTAGCTGCTTTTGCTCGAGGCACTCAAGTTGTTCGGAGGAGAGCTGCGAGCGGCTGTGGCCTTCCCTTACCTCCGGATCCATGGCGCTGCCGGCTCGCCGCGCCCCTGTGAGTATTTCTTGCGTCTGTGGGTACGGGGGAGGACCGGTGAGAGAGGGAGCGGGAAGGCGAGAGAGGCCCTGGGAAGGAGAGGGCGGGCGAAAGAGAGGGGGCCCGGGAAAGAGGGAACGGGTCGGCGAGAGAGGGCCCTGGAAGGAGGGAGCGGGTCGGCGAGAGAGGGCCCTGGAAGGAGGGAGCGGGTCGGCGAGAGAGGGCCCTGGAAGGAGGGAGCGGGTCGGCGAGAGAGGGCCCTGGAAGGAGGGAGCGGGTCGGCGAGAGAGGGCCCTGGAAGGAGGGAGCGGGTCGGCGAGAGAGGGCCCGAGACGTCCATGTACTGTGCTGCTCTTTCTCCTCAGGTAGCTGAAGACTGGCCGGGGATGGAGTGGGGGGGCGGGTGAGAGCAGTGGGGGCACCTCTCGGCTCTTTCTCTGGCCGGGGGACACACCACACCCCATACACATTTTCCCCCCGCACCCCCGACCTGTGCTTTTGCGGTGTAAGCAACCGTTAGAGTGGGTCGGGGCCTCGCTGGGCTGCACTGGGGGAGGAGCCTGGGCTCGAGCTGGGCTTTGAGGAGGTGCGCGCAGCCCTCAGCGTGCGACCGGCCTTGGCCGCCTGCTCCTCCTACTAGAGGAGAGCTTTCGGGAGAGAGTACAAGAACCACTTTCCTACAGGTCGAGATAATGTTCACGAGAAACTCTTGAAACACGATTTCTTTTGCTGTGCCCAACAAAGGATGCTTATTTTTGTATAGATATTTTTTAGTTTATGTGGTATGTACATGACAAACTGCTTTGCTTATATTTATGAGAATGCTGTTACAGTTACAAAGTATGTAAATACAATAGTTAAAGTATTATCTAAGCAATCTAAAAGACAGCAGTGATGAAAAATGAGATAAGGGTGCATTGCTCCAATCTTGCAGTGTACTTGAGAGAGTACAGTACTTTCTGAAACCTATACAGAGGAGACTGTAGATTAGTAGGAAATAAATGCTGATTGAGTAATAGCACACACAGACACATGCCGGTGCAGCGATGGTAAGTGTGTAACAGAGTTAAACATCTCAGAATGAAATGAAGCAGGTCTCTTGAGTCTTCAAGCTGCAATTTTGTTCTTTCAGGTCACTAGAGGAGCAGAGAATGCTGTGCCTGAACTTAGAAGTAAAGCCAAAACTCACCTTGCTGGCAAAAGGGCTGCTTTGGAAGAAATAGGAAATAAAGTTGCAACAAGAGGAACGCGTTTAGCTAAGGTAAAGGAAAGTTTGAAATCTCTTAAGGACAAGATAGATTACTAGCTCTGTACTGATAGTAATTGTTTTTGCTGTAGAAACCAGAATGCTCCAAAGTGCCCACAAAGCCTGTGAAAGGACCTAGTAAGGTAACAGATGTAACTGTACCACCTAAACCTCCAGCCGCTGTGAATTGTGCATTGAAAGAAACTGTTCTAAAGGTAAGAAGCAGCAATGCTGTTATGATTCTCAGTTTGATTTGCAGCTTAAAGCTCTTTAGATTAGTTTAACTGCAGATGTAACTCATTTCTCTCCTGAAAAAGCAAAGTTTCTGTACTGATGTGCTTGAAAACTAAAAGTGGCAGAACTAACTGTTGATGATGTACGTGAATGAAGCTTGTGCTTTAGTTGGCAATTACTGGAAGGGCTTCTGAACCTGCACAGCATCATCTTGCTGAATGTTTGCAGCACTAGAATGCAAGCTCAGTTTCCACTTCTTTTCTCTTAAGAAACTGCATTAGTAACTAGAAAAAAAGTGGAAACAAGGGAGCATTGCAGACATGTAAGCACTGTAATCTGGTTTTTAGGTTCTGTCCCCTGTCCCTATGGATGTATCTATGCAAGAGGAGGATTTGTGCCAAGCCTTCTCTGATGTTTTGCTCAACAACGTAGAAGACATTGACGCTGAGGACTGGGAGAATCCCCAACTGTGTAGCGACTATGTAAAAGATATCTATCTGTATCTGAGAGAACTTGAGGTATGACAGCCTGAGTCTGTGCTTCTGCAGGATATTGTCAATCTTGTTGCTCATACAGCTCTTTCTCCAACAGCTGAAGCAGTCAGTGCGCCCGCATTACCTTGATGGAAAGACAATCAATGGACGCATGCGAGCAATTTTAGTTGACTGGCTTGTTCAGGTCCACTCAAGATTCCAGCTTTTGCAGGAAACACTGTATATGTGTGTTGCACTTATGGATCGCTTCTTACAAGTAAGATATTTTTCAACTCATGTTTGGATTAAGAGACTTTGTTCAATGGCTTTTTTTTAAAGGAGTAGAGAATTTACCCTTTGTAAATCTAAGTACCTACAAAGTCTACTCTTTGTGTGAGCTCTCCAGATTTCTGTATATTGTAGCATCTTAACTCTGAGGCTGTGGTCCTCTTTGAGCCTATTGTTTTGGGGATACTTCTGATTCAAAGTGGAAAATCTCATAAAATTGAGTGCTGTCATACTGGTGTCTAGAACTGGTAAAGCAGAATCCTGTTATCTAGAGCGATGTTCCGTGCCTACTGTTTAAATTCCTATATTGCAGAACCATCCAGTACCTCGTAAGAGACTTCAGCTGGTCGGTGTAACAGCACTGCTCATAGCTTCAAAATATGAAGAGATACTAGCTCCTGATGTAGCAGATGTTGTTTACATTACTGACAATGCCTACACCTGTGATGAAGTTAGAGAAATGGAGATGATGATTCTTAGAGGATTGAACTTTGATTTGGGACGACCTCTTCCAATTCACTTCTTAAGGAGAGCATCAAAAGCTGGGGAGGTGGGTGTTTGTCCTCATTAGCTAGAACTTTCCCAATATATGTAAAATCAATCAGGATTGCTTCTGGCTCTTTATCATACGATCTTAATTGCTTTTTTGCTTACAGGCTGGTTCGAGACACATTCAGCTATGCAGCTCCACCATGTGGAGTAACATGAAAATATCCCTGTGGCATCCAGTGGTGGTTCACAATTGTATTTACTGTGTTCAGTCTTAGCGGCAGGAATTTTACTGTTAAACTAAGCATACCTAGGGAAGAAGTCTTGCTTTTAGAGTAATCATTTGACCGGTGATCAGGGCATTTCCTAGTAAAAGGGAAGCAGTGTTGCAGTTCTTATGTTTTCGATGGAAATGTGCAATTTAAGAATCAAAATGTAAGCTTTCTCTTTGACTTTTTTCCTACTTGAGTGATCGCATTTGAATAAACTGCGGTCACTTGGAGTGGGCTTCCATTACCTTAACAGACCACTGGCTAACTCTTGAAGCTAACTGACTGCTAAAGGTCTCCATTTTACACTTCGTTTGTTTCTTTCTTCCTTAGTGTATTACAGAGGAAGCATTTAATATTACTACTTTGGCACAGCAGTGCCTCATACAGTAAAAATTCCTCACTTGGCTTTGTGCCCAAATTCTAAGTGACTAGTAGGGTAGACTAGGCTGGACTCTGGTTTCAATTTGGAGATGAGTGCTTGTTAGTAAGGTCCCTAGACCTTATTAAAGATTTTGGCTGATTTATTGTAGTCAATTAATTTGGGATTGTTTATTGTACATACTATTATGATAAGGTGAAGTGAAACTTAATGGATTAACATGCTTTTAATCTGGCAGGCTGATGCTAAAGAACATACACTAGCAAAATACCTAATGGAGCTGACACTGATAGACTATGACATGGTTCACATTCATCCTTCAGAGACTGCAGCTGCTGCGTTGTGCTTGTCCCAAAAGATCCTGGGACATAACAAATGGGTAAGTACTTAAATCAAACTTCTCGTTAGGAGGTTTTCCCTGATTGAATTTTGAACTGTTAAAACAACTGCAGCTATTTAGGACAATAATAATGTCAAATGACAGCTGGTCAGCTTGATGCATAGTTGGAAGTAAAAAAAGGGGAAAAAAATTAGTAAAAAGTATTTTTTGTGTGTGAACACTGCTAAGAATTTTTAAGTTGTTACAAAAGGCCACATTAAATAAAGGTAGATTTTAATAATTATCACAGTACACCTGGAACAATGAAATCATGGCCCACGATTGTAATTTACCTAGTGGTTCCTCCTGTGAGGGTTGCTTATTTCATCCTCTGCAGTCTGGAGATGTGGTTCTTGGCATTGATGTATCCAGACTTCTGTGACACACCAGAAGTTATTCTGGATCTGTCACCTAAACTGACAGTACTGCAATTCCTCCTTAGGGGAAGGAGGCATTTTCTTAGGGCATTTTCTGCCTGAAATGATTCTGCCTTGAGGGGCAATCCCCACTTCATTAATCTCAAATTTCTTACTGTTGTGCTGCAGGGTACAAAGCATGTGTACTACACTGGATATACAGAAGACAGTCTTGTGATGACTATGAAACACATGGCCCAGAATGTTGTCAAAGTAAATAAAAATTTCACAAAACACGCTGTAAGTAATTACATCTTTTTAGAAATACCTTTGCTTATACTGTGGCTCCTTAGGTAAGTGTTCTGTATGCTATCTTTAAAGCATATGCTCCTCTGGCAAGCCTGAGAGGATGCTGCTTTAGTACCAGCTTCCAGAGTCTGTAGACAAACTATGCTTTTGCTACTTTGCATGCTGGTTTACTTCCAGCCTTGTTTGTTTGCACATTTTCAAAGAATTCACAGCCTGCTTGACCCTAGGTTATCTGTCTGAACATAAATACTGTAGTCAATATTTTTATAACTCTGTTCCTCTACTAGGCTGTAAAGAACAAGTATGCCAGCAGCAAACTACTGATGATCAGCACAATCCCTGAACTGAGCGGTAAGATAATCAAGGACCTGGCTTCATCGCTCCAACCATAACACCAAGCTGCCAAGCCTTGATGGTACCTGCACTTTGTCCTTACTTACCTATTGAGGCAAAACTACTGCTGTTTGTGGCATTCCAACCTTACCACAGACATTTCAGACCCACTCAGAAGGTGAAGTTTTGTTAGAATGTTGTATCTAGAAATAAAGCTCTTCTCATTTTTTTAAACAAAAACTGACTGCTGCGTATACATGTATGGAATTCGATGTCCAAGCAGGACATCTGACTAAATAGGTCATTGATACAACTTGACAGTTAGATGTGGATGATACTCTCAGTGGTTGTTTCCCATTAGAATCTCCAGGCGTAATAATGGTTTATATTTAGTAACTCGTTGCTTTTAGTCTTAACATAAGAGCGAGCAAGCAAACCATTTTTATTTGGTGTACCTTAAAGGATAGTAAATCTGTGCCTTATTTCAGTACCTTGTCCCAAAGAAGTATAGAGTAATTCCATTTTTTGTAGATGCCTTCGAGTTTGGGGTAAGAGAAGGCTAATATCTGTAGCAGCCAGCCTACTTAAATCTTTGTTAGTATGATACAAGGTGCTTTCTACCTTTTGTGTTTGTAAACAATGGGAGCTAAGGTAGAAAAAACCTAAGTCTTCTGTAATGCTAAGCACTGCACAAGGACCGTAGATGTAGGAATGAGACCTTTGGAATGAGATCAGCTCTTAAAACCTGCTCCACTTCTTGGACAAAGCCCTGTTTTTTTACTGCAGGTTCTTATGTCCACCCCTCAGGTTCCCCTCACTGCTACAATAAACTTCTATACCTACCATAAGTAGATTATTCTTATCGCCAATGTTTTCCTTTCCTTTTTGTTTTTGTTTCTAATGAACATTGGTAAGTAACAACTTTTCTGTCTCTACCTCATTTAAGCCTGTTAACTTAGTCCTACATAACTAATGTAAAGCTGCAGCCCCTTAGGTGCTCTCCAAGTTATACTGGATTCCTTACCCCCTGTCTTCCAGTGTCTCCCTCCTCTTCATGAGTATGCTGGTTCTGGGGTAGAAGTTAAAAACCCAATACTATAAAAATAGCCTAGACTTCACTGTCAGCCTCCCACCATCTTCTCAAGCTGGAGACTTCACTCCTACATGACAAGTAAGCACAGCACTTACTGCAACTGGTCTTTTGGAAAACATGTTTGATCCCTTTTGTGTGTTTTACCTTTCTTTTTCCCCTCTGGTCTGAGACTAGCTTCCAAAATCAGCTTTTACAGTCAGTAATCTCTTAATGTAGGTGGAAGTTTCAGTGTACCTAAATTTGACTTAGGGTTACAGGGGAGGGGATTAGAAGTCTAGCTTTATCTTAAAGCTTGTGCAGGCTTTTAACATATGCAGGGTGGTTTTTAAACTGCACTTAAGGGAAATATGTGACACTTGAGCAGTGAGAATGGTTTGGTCTGGAGCAAAGGGAAGGGGATTGTTTTGTTGTTTTTTTTTTTTTTTTTTTTTTTCCTTTAAAAAANAGAAATCAGTGCAGTAAAATCCAACACCGTGTTACTATACATAACTGAAAACAAACTGCACAGAAAGCACACTTGTTCAGCTAACTGCTTCTTATGTTTTATTTTATGGAGGTTAAGAAGGCAAAGCATGAATGCTGGTAACTGTATGGCAAGCAGCAGTCACTGGTGTGGGAGGCAGTCGGACTTAAGCAATAACATGTTATGCTTTTACCATTTCAAAGGAGTAGTGCATATCTGTAAGTACCTGGCATAAAAATTCTAGTAGAACTACTTCATGAATAAGAACAGTGGAATAGTACATTATACAATCATACATGTTTCTATCATATTCAGATTTTTATATACAGTATATGATCTGTTTCTATAAATTTACAGCTCTGCATAAAGATACTTCTTGTAACAGGTAGCATTAAACATAAATCCAACATGGGCCAGCCATATTAAAATATAAATCTTGAAAGGCAACATTGTTTAGCATACAGTACTATGTGGGTTTCTGTTTTAGCTTCTTACAGTTCCTGGTGAAGTCCCTAAACACATCAGCAAACACAAATCAGTTCTATTACAACTCTGTACAGAATTACTTAAATATACCATTGTGTGGGCTTTTGGATGGTACTATCCCAAATGAGCCTAAATATTTTTGACATGTAGCAGCATACTTAACATGTTCCCCAGAATGATTTGCATTGGAGGAAATGTGCATTTTATGGTATCTTCAGTAGAAAATTACAAAGGTTACTGATACTCAGCTGAAGGCACTTACTAAATACAGCCCTTTCAGCGTCCCTGGTCCCAGACTGCAGAGCACCTTGAGGATGGTATGTTTGAGCATTCTTCACTTCCTAGGTCTTAAATCCCAAGTTTTAAATATAATAAATAATTGGTCATTATGTCCTCTGCTGAATGCTTCTAAGACAAGAACAAAGTCTGTGCTCTGGGTCATTTTCTTCCTATTTATATACAACTTTACTGGTGAAACTACTGTGAGAATGGCAGATCTCAGAAGACACCTGGGGGCAAGAGGAAACATCTTCAACCACTGGTTAACTTCATGCCAGTTTTTGTCAGTCTTTTCATATCTTGGTAACATAATTGTTGGGAAAAAGGCCTTGTTTTCCTCGTAGTCTTCCTGTCCACCAGCCAGAAGGATCTATGACAAAGAAAGCAAAATAAGAGATTCTGTAAAGTTCTTTTTATGTATACTTTTAGGGCCTTGCAGTGTTGTTCCACACAGCGTGAGCTTTCTTGTGAAGGACTGAGAAGGCATTAGCAAGGTCAGGTTCTCTTAGCAGATTAAGAGTTGGAACTTTTTTGGTTCTTGTGCTATGGCCAAGATGGAATTACTTTTAACAGAAATGTACATTGTGCAGTACCAAGGAATGCATGCATACATCATGTATCTGACAGACTGGTTTGAATACTTCTCTGCTCCCTGAGCTATCAGACCTTTCCAAGCCTAAAGGAACAACTGAGGTGGCACAAAAAGTCATGTCTTAAGTACTTGTGACAGTGTACCATGAAGATTAGTATTTACAGAACAGAAAACTTTACATACCTTCTTTAATTATATCAATCACATCGTTGGCATTAAAGCTGAGTTCATCTGTATCCTGAGCATCATATGCATACAGTGCCCTGCACTGTGGTACTTGAGGCTTAGGTTTTGGTTGTGGTTTCGGTCTACCTCCAGCTGGTGGGGGTCTGTTTGTTGTCTGCCTCCGAACACTAATGGGAGAAAAAACTCTTAATGTGCTTCAAAGCTTCTGCCTTGAACCTAATCTTGATCGACCCCTCTGTCTTATAAAACTGATTCTAAACAATATTGCAGAACAAAAGAAAAAATAAATCTCTTAAATGTCACACCAATTAAAAATAGGAGTGTAAGACTTTTCCTGCAAAAGAGACAGAGGAGACATTTCTTTCCTACTGATGAATTGCTACTTCCAAATGGCAATTCAAATGTATACAAGACCTTTTAGTGGTCAGGCTGGAATATAAACAAATGTGCACATGGACTTCATGCATATCTTGGCATCTACACAGTTGAGTCTGTTTTTTCCCCATGCCCCAACTTAACCAGGGATTTAGTTTCCAGTATGAAAAACAAAGTGCTAGCTCACAGGCTTGCTACTTTACCATTCTTGTGACTAAGCTGTAAGAGACTGGATCTTTTAGGTTGCCTCAGATTCCAGGGCTGTCTATGGATGTGTTCTGTTATAGTCAACTGAAGCAGCAGGGGAGATGGTGCACAAACTGTCAGAGCTGTGACCACTCCAAAGATAAGAAAGGGAAAAGAGGGAAGGAATGCATTTTGCCAGCTCATCAGCTAGTAAGGCTGGAAGAGAGAACAGGTATTAGATACACTGTCAGTTTAAAGTGGTGAATGGCTAAAAATGTTGCAGTGATGTGGATGGAGAAGACTGAATGGTCACCATGTAATGGGATGTCATGATAACGTTACACAGCTCTTGCAGAAAAGGTTTCTAGTTGCTTACCTGAAGTCCTAGACTTCTGTCAAATAAGTCTCTGCCTAGTTCTCAGTTTGTGTAGTGAACTGTACCAGGAAATTAACTTGGAAGTATGGGTCAACAGCATTTTGGTTCTAAATTTATCTGCTGGGAGAGAGGATTTTCTCCTGTTCAGCATCTATTGATTTTGGTTTGGGGGAGGTTATGTTGTGAAATGAAACCTAGATGTAGGTACAAAAATAAAAGAATTCAAGTGCAAGTCTTATGAAAGTAGCTCAGCTTTTCTGTAGCCATAGTAGAACAAGAACATCTTTAATTTTTTTGGTTTTTTTTTTAAACCTCAGGTCTGTACTTGATTGTTAGTGAGTGATAGCTAGAAATCAAAGCTGTGACAGTACAAGGTGGATCCTTCTCAGTAGCTGTGCTAAAAATAAATCTATAATGGTTTTAGTTTTGAAATACCTACATTCACGACTCCTCAAGCTCACTGTACAGGGACCTCTAGAGCATTCCCTTTGGAAAAAAAAAAAACCAGTCCTAGAGAAAAACTTGCAAAACCTAATGCTGAATATAGTAGGAGTTCCCTTTTGGTATGTTAATAAAGCAGCTCATAATGCTCAGGGAGATACTTACTTGTACAGTCCTTCCTTTGGTCTGTTAACTGCTGTACAACTAATGGCTATAGGATGCTGTTTTTTTCATAGTGAATATATCGGAGAAGTGTGAGGACAGTAATGCTGGGAATGGTACTGAACAGGCAGAGCCTCTCAGGTGCCAGGCATGCCTTCCTCCTCCATACCTCTGAGCCTAGTGCTGCTCTGGACTGTCTGGGAATTACCTGTTTGAAAACTGATCTGTTGATTTGGCTAGGTTACTGTTTGGTCCTCTTGAGTCCCAAGTACTTGTGCTGGCTGAGGGTACAATAGTGGCAGACAGTGAGAAGGCAACTTGTTTTCTTGGAAGCTCTGTATAGTGAGATACTAATATCAGGCAAACTAAAGCCTGAGCTGTGGGGTGGTGCTGTGTGACTGCTTGGCTGTCTCCCTCGTTTGCAAGATCTGTGGTTGTCATGTGATGGTCTGGCCTGGGGTCACTGCCAGGCCCCAAGGCTCCCTACAGCATTCGGAAAGCGCTGCCTGGCAGCTCTAGTAATGGCCTCCTGCCGTGGGGGCTGATGCCGCTGCCCGCCTCCGATACGCCCCTGCCTTCTCCCGGCGCCGCCAGCAGCGGGCGCTCTATGCCTGGGACCGAGAGTTGGCGCTGGGGCGTGTCCCGGGGCCATGGCCTCGTCTGTCGGGGCTGCGGCTGCTCGCAGGTACTGCCTGTGCAGGGGGGCTGCAGGCCTTGCTGCAATGTTCTCTTCTCCGTGAAACTTGATAGTAAAATGCGCCTGGAAACATCTGCTGCAGTACTCGGTACGGTTTGGTGCTGGCAGGGACAGTAGCTGTCTTGTGTTAGTACTGTGGCCATTACAGAGTCTTGTCACTGTGGTCAGAAGACCCTATCAGTAGCATTAACAGAACATCTAATACACTGGGTTAAAATACTCCCAATTCCTAGGCAGGAAGCAACTCCTAGCTCAGAATCACAGAATGTTAGGGGCTGGAAGGGACCTCCAGAAGATCAAGTCCACCCAGCCCCTGACAGAGCAGGACCACCTAAGGCAGGCCACACAGGAACACATCCAGGTGGGGTTTGAAAGTCTCCAGAGAAGGAGACTCCATAACCTATCTGGGCAGCCTGTTCCAGTGCTCTGCCACCCTCACTGTAAAGTGTCTCCTCTTGTTCAGATGGAACCTTGTGTGCTCTAGCTTGTACCTGTTGTTGGGTACCACCAAACAGAGACCACCATCATCTTGACACCCATACCTTAGATATATTAAGGTCTAAGAAATTACTTTACCATGTGCTTTTAAGATGTTCCTTTATCTTGCATAGTAGCATCTGTATTGTTGCTACACATTGCCTACAGCTGTGGCATACTTTGAAAGAAAAAAAAAACAATAGAAGAACAAAACCAAACAAGCAACCCTCATTCCTCAATATCCTCTTCTTCTTAATTGTATACTATGTAACTAAGCCCTCTCGTCTTGCTTCCTATATAGAAGCATGACTTCCACAAAATCCATCCAGAGGGGAGCTTGTTCCCTACTTTTGTTTGCAGTTAGTGCTGTGGCTGTGTGGTGGTTTGGTTTTGTTTTTGTTTTTTTTTTTTTTCCCTAGCACTTAACAGTGAAAACTGGGGCAGATGGTGAAAATGTCAATGTGTTTTCTTGGTGGGTTTGGGTTTTTTTCCTTCCCTTAGGCTTACACTGATCATAATTGCCATTTTAAACGGTAACTAAGTAATAGAAGCTTTAATATGTGGTAATTATCCTTGTGAATACTGAAACAGATGGGATTGTTGGTGTGTATCCATAGCATTAGGAACTGTGGTATGATGCAGCTGATCTTTTTAATACAGCATGATACTTCCTATCTCATTATGTATTCAGCTACTACATTTTACAGTAGTGAATGTGTGACTGACAAGTCACAGCTGTCTGACAGAAATCACAGTGGCTGTATCCTATAGCTTATGAAGTTTTGTTGTTACATGACAAAACAGCAGTCAAATATTAACTAAACCAGCTTTAACAGAGTTGACATGCAATGAGAGAAATTCACCACTTAAAGGCATGGCAGTTGCTAGTTTACAAAGATGGAAGTATGTCTAAAAGCATTATCATGTGCTGATAGTTCCAAATTGTTAAGATACATAGCAGTGGCCGCTTGTTTCTGATTTTCCTTCTTATCTGAAGACTCAAACAGAAAAATGCTCTAAACATGCTTATCTCATGGCTAACATAGGGTACACAGTTGAGGAAAATAGCTGTCATTATTCCAACTGAAAAGGCACTCTATATATGCTTCATTTTGCTGGACAGCTAACCACCTCTACTCTCAGTGTTTAGGAACTGGAAAGCCCCCATTGTGCACTTCTTTTGATAATGGAGATTTATCAGTTCTGTGTACACTTACTATTTTTTTTATTTTCTGTGAGGTGTCTAATGAAGACACCTAGACTAGACTAGACACCTAGACCTAGACTAGAAGGAAGATTTTAAGTAATTACTAATTCAGTACCGTCACCTGCTGGGTGTCACACACAAAATAGTACTTAAGCCAACAGGAGAATGTAGCACAGAACACCTACTTGTCTACTGACTGACAGCTGGGAAGGGTCTGTTGGTACAAAATGTTGCTCTTGATATGCTTAAGAATAAATAATCTTTTGCTGTCTCCAAGAACACTGAAGGGACAAAGCTGTTGCATCTAATCCCTCAGAATATTCTAGGGCTGAGGGCCGTAGAATGTTAAGGGGCTGCAGAAGATCAAGTGGAAACTTGGTCAGAGTTTGACTTGATCTCTAGTTCTCCCAGATTACTCAAGTGCCAGCTCTCCTTCACTTGACAAAACAATCTGCTGTCAGGTCTTGGGAACCTGGGTCACAACTGACAGCTCGGAGTAAAAATAGCGTGACTGCATGTGGGCAGCAACAAAAACCCTTGAAAATGACAAGTCACTGCCATGTTAAAATAGTGGACAAAGAAAGATAAGGTTGAAAGAATGTAATATCATAGTAATATAGTGGGAATATTTTAAATACCTGAGCACTTCCTTAGGCAAAATTCTTATTACAGCAGTGTCTGGGTTTACTCTAAACATGCATCACTTTCAGCACTATATATAGTGTTCTCTGCTGCGGTAAGCAAATGCTTAGCATCCACAAGGAGTCAATCAGGGTACTGGTACAAGGTAAAGGCTAAGTGCTGCCAGCAGCTGTCTGTGGGAGGTTGGACTATAGAGGCTGTCTCGCTACAAAGGGAGGTAACAGTCTGCTGGAAAGGAGGGACAGAGAGTGAATCTATATGGAAGAAGAGAAGCTGAGTAAGACACTGAACTGCAATTTACCAAGAACCTGGAAATACAGAATCCATATCAGGAATAGTCTAAATTTCTTCTTGTTTATTTATCCTCTCTGCTGTTTGCACAGAGGTGCAAGGCTTGTTCAACATACTCAGCTTTCCTGCTTAACAAGGATGTACGTTTACACAAATATTTACTTGAAGAGCTGTGGACTATAGAATTATCACTCCACTATTACTATGTAAAGTTATTACACCTTATCAGAATGCATTTTTATTGTATTTGCTAATGTAGCATTCCTTGTTTGTTTAATGTGCTCTGAGACAACAAAATGTTACTAATAGTAATTCCTCTAAGACTTGATTACATCAGACTTAACATCGTGCAAATAGCGCGGCATCAGGAATAAGAAACACTAACTGCTTATTCAAAACCAGTTTGGTACTTCTGGTAAAACTGCTCAACAGGCAGCACTAAGATGCCCACTATAAAGCTCCACTGATGTTCTACAAGAGAGTGAAATTAAAGAAGGAACTGTTCAGTCACTGAAAATTCTCATTTTGTAAGGCCTTTAACATTCTGGGACATAAATACTTAACAGACATAAGTCTTGATGATTTCCACAAATCGGAGATTTTGTCTCCTTCTGGATTTCTTTTCTAGACCTGGAGCAGTTGGTTTCAGAGTTGAGAATATACCTGTTCTGGTTCCCTCTACTAAGTCACTCATTCCTTGATTCTCTGTTTCTGCTACTTCTGGTGATTGATGCCTTTAACACTTGGGTTTTGATTCTGACTTGATTCTTAGGAAATACTACATACAAAACTATGACTTGCCCACTCCCAAATCTTGCAGGATTGTCAAAGTAACATATTCTGGAAGAGTGCAGCTTAGAATTCCATTTGATTCTGAAATAATCTTGAGTCTTATGCTACCAAAGCTTTCTCCTAAAAAGGTATCTAGTACAGGAGTTAGGAGTCAAAGCTGAAACAAAAGGACTATTAGCCGACAGTTCTTGGGCATTAGAGTTGCCATAAACCACACATCTACTGTGTATGACCTGTATACCAGAAGGGAAAGAAGGCCTAGTTAAACTCTGCCAAGTGTCTTAATATCCTTAAGTACAATCCTTGAGTACAACGCAAATTCAAGATACTGAACTATGACTGGTTCACCTTCATTCCTAAAGGCCTACAATGTGCTTTGAAATCCTATGGAAAATGACAATACCTTTGAGTACAGCTCAACAGCACAATCTAGTCATCTACGCACACAAGTTTATCAGTCATAAACATTTGTAAACAGCTTCACACATTCGAAGAGTTGGCTCTTTTTTCTCAGATGAAATATAAAAATCTTACCCGGCTGCTCCTTGGTCAGGTACTTTCAGGAAATCCAAGCTTTCTGGTTGCTGTGAGATCTTGCCTGATCCTCCTGATAGTTGCCGTGGTAAAGTTGGACGTGTCATATTTGTGTACAGGTTTTTCTGATTGGCCCATTGATTTCCTGGGACATGTGGAACCGGTACAAACTGTGGGGCATTTATTACTCCATTTTGTTGCTGACCTAGAGAAATAAATGAAGTGTAAACATACCCACTCCAAAACACAGCTCTAAACAGGTCATCTTTTCCTTGTGTTGATGGCTGAGCTATCAAGGAACTTGAAAACAAAATAATATTAGCAAAAAATAACTTGAAATCTTCAAGTTTAATTTATACACAGTGTTTGGTCTGCTGCTGATCTGCCTTTTATTCACATCCTCATGGATTTGTGTCCAAGGGTGAGGATGAGCTGTCAGCTGAATTAAAACCTTATTGGTGTTAGCTAGAATGTAATCACTCTGCCTCTTTTAAAAAAACAAACAAACAAAAAAACAACAAACAAACAAACAAACCTAAAAACACACAACACCAAAAAACCTGCATAAAATATTATCCAGATAAGGACTAAAGGTAGCTAGAATTGCTGGGGGGGTCTCTTTTTAAGTTCAAAGTCCATACAGCTCCCTGAATACCAGGCAGACTGTTTAAGTTGCTGTAAGTTTTATTTATTTTAACCAGCAAGACTTTCTCCTGTTGGTGAGTGAGGTGGGCAGCTCTGGTTTGTTTTTGTTTTGTGGGGTGTTTTTTTAAAGCCTTGCTGCTACTTTGCTAGCGCTAAGGAGTTTGAATTTTATAGGCAACAATAAAGGTAAATGCCTTTAAATAATCACACCTCTAACGTGAATTTAAAACAAAGGCACCCATGTGTGAGCTATGTGCAGGATCAGGGCCTGAGGAGCTCAGCTCGCCATGCTCTGCATTCCTAAAACTCACTGAATAAAATGGGAGCTATCTTATATTAAAAATCAACTCACTTAATGCTGTAAGTGATTATACCTGTTGAAAATTAGCAGAACTAACAGTTTTATGGTGAGAAGACTTGGGAAAACCTTACTGCATTCCACAGCTGGTCTTTGCTTCTGCTATTCTGTAAGTGCTGTTGCAGAGCTTAAGAACTCATCAGTTTGGAACCCAGGCTAATATGACACATACATTATATTTATATAAAAATAAAGGTTTGTTTTGTTCTGAACATACAGTCTGTTCAGCTACTGGCCTGCTAATTTCACAACAGAAGTAAGTGAAAATAGCAGAATACATTTAAAATTATCAAGGGTGTTACTCCCCACATTGTGAGAGCAGGATGGAGAACCATTAGTGACTTTCAAGGAAGAATGTGCCCAAAAAGTCTGGAGGGTCTAACTGGAACTCTTTCATAACACCTGTCAGCAGTTGTATTTTTCCAGTTACATTGGCTACTTAAAACTCTATTGTAAATTAAAAAAAAACAACCAAAGAAAATACACTATGGTAATTCATCTGAGATGGTATGAAAGACTTCAAATCACCTTTTAAATGTGATACCCTAATGCAGAAAGGATCAACACAGCTTTTAATTTCAGCAGTTACCCTGATCCTGCCTGGACAATACAGTGTTGTTTCACTGGTAATAAACATCAAGTTCAACTTCACAGGTGAACATCTAGGAAATGGAATAGGCCAACAGAATATTTTTCTCACCTCAGAGTCCACAGGCTAAATTAATTTTTATTTTCTAGGCCCAAGGTGAAACACCCTGATGACATCAATCCCATGCAAAAGGTCTTGCTGCACACAGACAGGCTCTTCTAATTAGGCCCTTCTGTTGATCTGTCTCTCCAGGAGCTGTCATAAGTGCTAGATGGATACACCATTACAAAAGGCCGTACTACAGATATCAGCATCCACTGGTGCCTTGGATTTGTGTGCTTATCTACATCCAAACTACCTTGCCTACTTGAAGCAAGTCTGGGCTTGGTCTGCAGACACAAAGCTTCAGCTACTGTTTTTTGTCTTTTTCACATAGCTATAAAACTGCTGAAAGAGGTAACAGCCTTTCCTTGTTTAAATTGTCCTGGATGAATAGTTACTTTCTGTGTCTACGGACAGGTCAACTCCTTTAACTACAGTAATTTCACACTTTACTACAATTGGTTCTTGCAGATCATGCACTCCTTAATGATTGTCTGGTTAATTTGGTGACCAAGACTGGCTGCACCCACAACTTACAGCTTTTTGCACTGTGCTTCTTAATTAAACAGCAGCTGACTGAAAGAGAACCCTTTGTCTGAAAAAAAAAAAGACAACACTCTGGGACTGTAAGTAAAAAAAAAAACATCTGGGAAACCTTGGGTCAATGGAATATTGTTCTCTTGAGTTCATAGGCTAAATTAATCCTATCTCTCAAGGGCAGAAGTGAAACACCCTAATGACATCAGTCCCATGCAGAAAAGCCTTGCTGCTTACTGGCAAAGCTGATACATCTCACCATGCGGCAGACACAAAAGTTGTTACCCAAAAGGGTACGGCAGTTAAGACATGAATTACATTTTATTGGTTATTGGCACTGAAAGTTTCATCACAAAGCTTCTGTGCTTGCTAAGTCTATAGCTTTTACCCTTGAAAGGAAACTGGAGAAGGCAACAGGGTTAGTTTTCGGTTCAGCATCTCATCCTAAGTAGTCAAACATGCCAGTGTCCATGATAACCAGGGTGGAACACCAGTCTATCTGCAGTACACTTCATAAATTGCTTACAATGTATGCTTTCCAGCCAGGACCTTTATTATGACTTTTTTAGCAGGTAAAAAATCACCAGATAACAAGAACAAAACAAAAGCCTCAATTTGGAATTTTGTTTTCACCTGAGGCTAAGAGGACTTACCAGGTGGAGGTGGTGCAGCTCTCATAGGGTAAGTCTGACTCTGAGACTTGTTGGAATACCCTCTACTTTGGGTAAGATTCCGTCTAGTAGGACCTAAAAGAAACCAGGAATCTTTCACAAACTTTCACAATTAAATTAATTACCTAAAGATCTTCTGGCTGACAGACCCCCACTCTGTGATCAGAAAGAGCTGATCTCCAGAAATAACAATCCTAACTGCCACAGCATTGAAGAGACTATTCTGAAGACCAGACTGTTCATGGAGGTGGTTCATGGAGGTGGTTCCTGGAGGTGTTTAAAAGGAGATTGGATGAGGCACTTAGTGCCATGGTTTAGTTCATTAGAAGGTGTTGGGTGATAGGCTGGACTCGATGATCTCCAAGGTCTTTTCCAACCTGGTTAATTATGTGTGATTCTCTCTGAAAGCTTCAGGTGCAACCAGAACAAGTTAGGTTTGTTCTCCCTTTGTGATCCAGTTCAGCTGCAGGATATGAAGTAAAGCTGCCTCAAAGCTACAGTAGATGAGACCCAAAAGGCCTAGTTTTATGAACTTCCTTGCAAGCTGGGGATAGCCGACACAGCAGTGCTTTTGGCTATACTGCTCTTGAACAGAAATTAGCATAAGAAAAATGTAGGAGACAAAACCTGAGAGGCTGGTATATTTGCAGCACCATCTTTGGAATAGGTTACTTTTCCTCATAGCACAACTTGTCCTGTCCTGATGCAGACCCTTCTTTGGCAGCAAGCCTGTAGGAACTGCAGGAGCTCAGCAGAGTGAAAGACTTCTCCAAAATGCTTGTCTAACTGTGCCTTTGTCACACAATTGTCACAGGGCAGAGAATTTCAGATGTTTCAGAAATAGTTGGCATGCAATGAA
This sequence comes from Ramphastos sulfuratus, assembly GCA_013399055.1. Lineage (NCBI taxonomy): Eukaryota > Metazoa > Chordata > Aves > Piciformes > Ramphastidae > Ramphastos > Ramphastos sulfuratus. The sequence goes on from WBNM01023776.1 coordinate 47,599, forward strand.
AGCAATGAAATACCACCAAGGAATTCTGTTGTATCACTAGGATCTATAACTTGGATCTTCTTTGAAGTGTTAAGAGAGAAATAATAAAGAATATGCTGAGGCTAGAGACAAGAGGCAAGCAAGGAGAAAAAGGTTGAACCATTCTCTGAATTTCTAAAGCCCTGACTAATTTCTAAAGGAAATTCATACTTACGGGAATTCTTTGGTAGCCCTGGCCCAATGCTGATCTGCAGCACTTTATTACTTGGCTTGAGAATGGCTGTATCTCCTTGGCCTTGCATAAACTGCACCTGTCGAGACCCACCGCTGCTCCAGGGCCCCCAACTCTCCTTTTTCAGCTTCACTTCAAGTCTAATATAAGCATGTGGGCCCATGAATAAAAAAACAGAAAACAGTTCTATGTCAATTCAGGAACAATATTACTTGACACAGTAACTTGGAAATATAAAAAGCTTAGACTGAGAATCTGTACTCCCCAAGTGACTTAGCAGACATAAACCATCTGATTAAATAGCATTTTCACACCTTCTAAATAGTCTTCTTAAATGATGTTTAAACCTTCCTAGTAGAACTACTCCAAGGAAATTTAAGGTGTCCTGGAAAAGATGGGAGAGTACAGCAAGCTTTGAATAAAAATGTGCAAAGGTCTGAGTAAGAGACGTGTCTGCCATCAAATGTCACTGCCTCTGCAGTAGTCTCCACTGGAACAAGCTCAAGTGCTACATTTCCAAGCATCCTCCTGTATATACACACTAGCTGTGTGTGTGTGTCCCTGCATACATTGGCATATATACCCTAGCACAAGCTTTAGGAGTCAGCCTTCTGCATATGCTGGGACTAAGCATTTTTACATACATACACTTCAATCTTTATCATTCAGATGTTTTTACGTGCACACACGTTCTCAGCATTTCCACACTATCTGTCTGCTCAGAACTGTACTCAGGTGTGAGCTAAGAAAATGATGCTTTGGTTTTGGGAAAGACCCCAGAAGGATAAATAACACATTAAATCTTACACAAACAGAAGTTTTATTCCTGGTACTGGCTTTGGATTCCCAGCACACCTCAGTTGTCCTCCTACACTCCAAACTAAAATAATAATCTCTTGCCTTTTGTAATTATTCCACTTTTTCAAAGGAAATAAACATATGAAACCAAGGCCTCCTGTTGCTACTCTGCTCAGTAGGTAGGAGTATGCACAAAAGTCTATGTTCCGTGGCCTAGTTTCTAGCATGTGCTTACAGCTGAAATGCACATCAATGTTCTGTAGCTTTTCAGGCTTGTTTCTAAAAAATGTTCCCAAATTATTTACTTAATGAAGCACCTTTGCAATTAGCCTTTCACCCTGCAAGTTCTCTGTCCACACTAAAAACTAGAATTTCAGGTGGTTACATTATGCTTCCAGAATTGTGTTTCAGATTCTTCGTCTTGATGCTTCTACTCCTTGGTCAAAGTTAAGGAGCTGGAAGAGGATGCCCCCTTCACATGGCAGGAGGCAGAGCCATCACCAGGATGGAGAGCTTGCACTGTGGCTGCACATTAGCTGTGCTGTGGCTGGCTTGGCCCTTGCTGTGGGGCTACAGCTCTCCTGGCACAGAGCTACTTGGTAGCATGAAACTGCAGACCCTTGAGCCCGATGTTCAGTACAATGAAGACAACTCCATGCAGACAATGGAAAGTGGCAGGTGATCCAGATACAATCCTCACTTGTTATTGTGATAAGCTACTGAGAAAGTCTCCTTGCCCATCAGCTTTTCACCCTGCTGCTGCTTATTATTTTAAAACATAGTGTCAGGAACTCAGCAAGGAACACTCACTCATTTGCTCTGGCGACAAGAACAAAGACTATTTTATGCATAAAAGCCCACAGGGAAAAAGCAACTCACGTATTGCTAAATTTCAGAGGTAGTTTTCTTTGTGTTTTCTCTTCAAATCGTTTTGATAAGAGGCTTAAAAACTCCGTTTTGAAGACTGACTCGAGCAAACTATCATATTCCTGTTCATGTAGAATGAAAATGTCGTCCTGCATTGTGCTGAAAAGAAACCACAGCATATACCATCCCAATTAAAATGTCATCAGCAAATGCAACCAGCGTTACTACAGCGACATTTGTGAACTACTCATGGTTAATTTCTTAAACAATAAGAAAGTGCAATCAATTCCAGAGTCTTGCTGTCTGAGAACAGGTTTGTTGTTTGTTTTTTTTTTTTTCCTCCAGGAGCTGATAATGGAATGCCTGCAACAATCCTTTCTGAGAGACAAGAATATTACTTTGTCATTTTAGAGTGATTAATGTTAGAAAAAGACTATGTGCTATTAAACTTACAATTACAGTTCAACCCTTCAATAAGGGCAAAACTTGTGATTACAGGTGAATTGGAAAGCTGAAAGTTAATAAACAAAGACTGAAACCCAAAAGCAAGCAAATCTGGAATTTCCACTGGCTTTAGCTTGGACTAGTTTAACACGGTATAAAGCTCACACATGTTGGGTTCCATTGTCACCTCTGGCTCAACTCCTATTTACACCTTCTGAGGATGCTGCAAATCACTTGAGCCCCCTGAGAACAGTTCTGTCACTCCTAGCTGGGATTACTCTTGTTCCAGCATGCTGGTGTTTATATGTGTCTTGTTTTTCCTTTTAACAGCAGGCTGGGACATCATAGCTGTAACTACATTAGTGCCTGTCTGCCTCTGCATCTTCTCCACAAAAAGGTATAAACAAAGCTTTTCAAAGAAAACTGCAAGACCTGAAAATGGAGGCCATGGCTCCTCCCCTTACTTCCTGACTTGAATAGTATATAAATATATAAGTATATATTGAGACATCAGCAAATTTGCAGATGACACCAAGCTGGGGGCAGATGTTGGTGGGTTGGAGGGCAGAAGGGCTCTGCAGCGGGACCTCGAGCGCCTGGACAGATGGGCAGAGTCCAATGGGATNGGAGGTGTTCAAGGCATGTTTGGACGTGGCAATTGGTGCCATGGTCTAGTCTCGAGGTCTGTGGTAATGGGTTGGACTTGATCTTTGAGGTCTCTTCCAACCTTGCTTATACTGTGATAAGCAAACATAAGATGTTCTGATTCTCACAAGAAACTAACTGTATTTTAAACTTCAGCCCATCCCATCTGAACTTACAGAATAAGGTCACTGCATGGGAGCACAATGCTTACATCAAGCACAAGAAAATGGTGGAAGCATAATGACAGAGGGAGGGGACTGTCCTTTGAGCAGCCACCCACAAGAAACTTCTACTTTTGTGTGATTTCATAATCAGTTTAAATCAAGTTAACATTGTGCTGTCAGAAGGGGCAGCCTTTCCTGTCTCTTCATGAGCATTTCTGTTCCTGCCCTCATGCTAGAATCCACCCTCTGACCTCCCCTGGTAGATTCATTTTGTGCATCCCTTTTAAATGTCTCACCCATATCCTCATGCAGCCATCTGAGCAATAGCTAGTGCAGGAAAGTGTGGATAGCAGAAGAGACAGCACAGGACTTTACACAACTGTGCAGACCTAAGAATTAATCTTATCACACAAAAAAATTATCATCTCAGCAGCACACTATTTCAGAAAGTGGATAACAGCCACTGAAGAAAGGAGCATTAGGTGGATATTAATTAAGTATTCCTGGCAGAAAATGCATGGCTCATTTTCATGGTGGTTCATGCAGGGAGCCAAGCTTCTCTGCTCCTCCGTCAGTGTGGTGGGTCAATCTTCTGCTGTTACTGCTAATGTCAGAAAATACCATTTTATAATGACAATTTATTTCAATACATTAGATATCACCTACTACATGAAAAAGGCAATCTCATTTTGCATTTCTCTCTGGAGAAACGGACCTTTCTGAGGCAAAAGTTCAGCTTTAGCCTCATGGAAAAATACCAGCCACAGCACAATCAGCAACAATATATGTAAGCATTTGGTAATCTTACGAGAGGAGCTAATCTCCAGAGCAGAAATCCAAGGCTGAAGAGTCTGGGACTGATCACAAATAGAATAAAGGACCAGGAAGATTAAAGTTTAACAGTAAAACTCGTCAAGAAGAGTACAGAAATAACCAACCAACCACCAGAGGTCCTTAAAAGACCACTTAAGGACTATAGTAGGCATGGGAGGGGGGAGGTGGAAAGGGTGTTAACCAATGATAATGAGTTCTCAGAAAAATAATGAATATGTTAATTGTTTCTTGGAAACGTCATGGATATCCATGTTTTGGGGCTACAAAAAAATCTGCTCATTGAAGGTTCAGGTGATCAGACTCAGGAAGAGATTCCTCTGTATCCCCGCACTGCAATAAAGAATGTCTGCTTGACAGAAGCACATTGCCTGTCAAGTATCAATTCTTTGTTTCAATTCAAATCCTGCTGTATTTAGAATTAATATTTCTTAGGAGCTTTCAATGGTTTTTCTGTAAAAATGGGTAACAGAACTCAGAAGTCTGAACATCTACATTGGAGTCCTTAAGGCTATGGAAAACCAGGCAGACTGGTTTAGAAGCCAGGTAGGTGAAGGGCAAGCCAAAGTTACATGCTTGTTATTAAGAAATAATTTCTTTCAATGGTTTGCATAGCAGTACTTCACACAAAGAAGGTGACAACATCTCACTTAAATCTATATACTATTGTTTCAACATTTCACAGTAACTCCAAAACTAATTAATTATAGCACATAAGGAACTCCAAGAACCTTCAGCTCAGAGAAGGGGAAAAAAAAAAAAAAAAAGAAAAAAAAAAAAAAGTCACCTGTTACAGAAAATTAGGCTTATTTGCCTTTATCACTGTTTCCTGAACCTAACTGCCTAGCAATCAACAGCTTTCCACTTTGGGCATGCTCCTCCTAACTGATTTGCCTGTTTGCTGATTATTAATCTGAAATATGGGAAGAGGGTTAGCTTTCTGACTCTCACTTTTCACCTAGTTACTGGAGACTACAACTATGAGCACCTTTTTATGCAGATTTAAAAAAATAACTTCCTGATGCTGCTAGAGGTGTTTTTTGTATTGATTTCCTTTAAGTTTAGTATTGCATGAAAAATAGTTCAAGAACTTTGAAGCTGCTAAATCCAGTCTGGATAAGCTTGTAGAGAATGTTATTGTAATTATTTTCTTTCAGTGCAAAGGTTTGAGATTCACTTCTAAACCAATCAGAATTCAATTATCTTAGAGATGTGGAAATTTTGAACTATAGGGATGATAAAATGGAGTTGTGAAAACACATGACAGAATGCAAGTAACAGCCAATACAATTTTTGCTTTGAGCTCTGTCTGAAAAACTGCTTTAGGGTTTTTTGACAATGTGGGGTTTTTGTGTGTGTGTGTGTGTGTTTTATTTATCCTTTCCTCTCCCAAAAATATAGTAGGTAACAAAGTAATACGTGTACTAAATGACACTTTTTACTCTAGTCTTACTCATTGCAGACTGTTACAAGTGCTAACTCTTGTTTCAGATTTAGGAGAAGCAGTAACTTTTACAGCCTCTGCAGCTAGAGTGTTACATTTCTACTAAGCCACTTCAGAGTTAAGAGATCCCTCAGGTTAAGAGCCATTTTGAATCAGGGCATACTAACATGATAACAGGGGAAAGCCCTCTTGTCCCCATAGTTTTTTTAGGATTTAGGTTTGGAGGAATACCTGGACAGTTTGACAGCCTATAGTCCTGAATCTACATGATGGTTTTTAAAATAAAATAAAACCAATAAGCAAAGTTCAAAACATTATTAGACATAACATAACACACATATTTCCTGTGAGCTAAGCACATTGTGTTTTGCTTCAGAAGGTTCTGTGGAACTGTTATTTACAAGTGAGGAGTATAACAGCTTTCACTAACTTGGCAGGCAGCCTTTCTTTTAGCTGATTCAATGTGACTGTGTCTGTGGAATGCTACCGGCCTGATTTAAGCATCTGTCTGCAATCTGTTCAAGGCTTGCACAGCTCACGGTCCAAACTTGGAGTACTTACTAAAAACATTCCACTCTCATCTTTAACCTGGATCTACTACAGTTATTTTGTTGCAGCTTTTGTTAAAAAGATATGCAATAAGTAAGTCACAGGTTTTGAAAAAGGTACTGTGAGCAGACGCTTCTTGCAGACCTTCACCTAATCCTGAGGTGGCTGCAAAAGTTCTGAAAAAAATATTAAATTTCCTGTGCTTAAGTACTGGATAATGTCTGTAAAGATGATTTCTGGCTGTGCTAATGTGGACTTTTTTCTAAGCCTATATGAAATGTGTAAATTTGTTGTGTAATTTATTTTGATATTTAAAGCACACTTGTTACCCTGGAATAAATTACACTCAGCTACCAGCTCTGATAAACTGCAATAATAAATGCAGAAGTATCCAGAGACTTGGCTGACTCATCCTCAAAGGAATGAAATGACATAAGCAAGAATCCACTAGTCTCATGGGCAGATTCTTCCTGGTTTTGTTCACCTAGCTGCGTTTTCAGTTCTGTGGACACCTCAGACATTTCCTGCAATCTGCAACTGGCTTGACATTGAGTCAACAGAAGTGATGTGAAATCCAGCTAGAAAGAAAGGGTTTAGTAGCTCACCAGAGAGAGAATAACCCTTTAGGAAACAGTGGATACACACAAGGTCTACATTTATATGTAAGAATTATTTCTGTGGTATGAAGCTTGAGCCAAAACATACTAGAATGTGCTTGTACATGGTGAATATTACACTTGGGGGGACTCACTGGATAGGAGGGACCCAATGTAAGCAAAACATTTCAATAATTAGACAGAAAATGTTTGTGTACTGTCTACAAACAGAAGTATTTACTACTGTAACACTTACTGGAATGGAAAGGTATTTTCTAGGTACTGACTTTTACCTTAGAGAAACAGAAAGAATTCTCTCCACCTCCATCCTTCGCTTCAAGACTTCCTTCACTTGGCCCTTCTCTGGACCCTGCTTTATCTTCTCACGCCCAATCAGGTATATGCACTTTGGAGTGAGGACAAGATCTCGCTTCACGCTCTGAAACACAAAACTGTGGACATCAGTGCACTTGTGCTGTGATGCTGTTCCAAAGAGATGAGATATACTGGGAATTGGGGCAATACTGTTAGTCTGTGAAATGAAAACAAAATACTGATGTGACAAATCACATGGCTTTGGAGTCAGATTGCACAGGACAGGAAAGCAATTTTGTTTCCCATTTCCTAACTAATGTATTTTTCTGCCCAGCAAGTCCTGTTAAAGGCTTCATCCTAGCAGAAGAGATTTGATAATGGCAGTGTTCCAATCACAAGGTTGAAACTCCTTCCCTATGTGTTTTAAGACATGTTTTCAAGTTGGTATGACACTAACATGATAGAATTTCTTTAATGGATGATGGAGACGTGTCTAACTGCCTAGCAGAGCTAATCATTAGTGGATGTTGCTCTTAAACCTACCTTAAACCGTCTGTCATATTTAGTTACAGTATCTGCAAAATCAATCTTCTCGCGTTTGCCCACGAACTGACGTAGCTCTGGATGGTCCTCCATGCCTATGTAATCTCCCACAAAATTCCTGTTAATGCTGTTACGCCTTCTCTCTTTCTTGTTCAGCAACAGATCTGATGCTTAAATATTGTATTAAAAAAAAAAAATCAATTAGTAGTATTGACTGAATTTTCTAAATCTATGATCTGAAAGAGCTGTTTCAAGCAGAACTTTTTAGGAATAACTGATAACAATATTATTTATAATACAGAAAAAAATAGCAAAGCACTGCTACTAATCCTTTAAAGATCTGTGTGATGATGATATCCATTCCTAATGATAAGCTCAGCAATTCTGATTAATCAGGAGCACTTCTGGAACTAGGGAATTTCTCTCAGGAAATTAAATATTAACTTGTCAAACCCAGAATGCTGCTCTTTGACATTACCCAGGTCCCACATGCAATTAGGTAATACAGTCTCTGGATTGATTTGTATCAACTACAGACAAAGTAGGCTCTGTGTAACTGTGGGAAACACTTCATTTTTTGCTTCACCTGAAACACCGCTGATCTCTGTCCTATGCAGTCTAGCTTTGTATTGAGAGCAAACTGGGGGTAGTCCAAGAAATCCATGCATACAGAGCAGCCAGCCTCATCAGTGGTACCTTAAAGTTCCAACAATTTTTAGTCATTCATGGAAGGTCATTACCAGTGCAGTAGTTTGCTCTATGGAGAGGGAGGTATTTCCTTCATCTCTTGTGGCACTCCTTCTATTGCTGAAACCATGTGTGAGATATCAGTCAGACATTACAGCTTACCTTCTTCTCTCATCTGTACGTATTTTTTTCTGGCCACATACTTCCTCCAGGCCTTCTGGATGGCCCTGGCATATCCATCATACTTCCTCTCTCTCATCTCTTCTAATAAAAATAGCTGTACAAAGAGACAAATGAATGGGTCAAACATTTTTACATTGGAAGTTCAAGAAAAAGTTATGTTTTACTTTCCAGTGCATTTCACTCTAGATTCAAGTTGGTGCCTCCACAACTGTGAGACTTGAGATCCAAATGTTAAGGTTAATATTTTTTGGAAGAAATCTCTGACACTTGAATGGTTATGGCTCTTACCAGTTTACCCATTAATCTTCATACCCGTGAATATGGATTCTTTTGGAAATACTCTACTGGTGCAACTCAAGGTTCTCCACTGGGTATCCATCCAGCCTCCACGTTCACATTCTGCAAAATCTGAATTGCTATTGCCAGAATGCTGCCATGTCTATGGGGATCTGTGCAATGTGTAACATGCAATTTTCTTTCCTGTCTGAGTTTCACACTCTTGTGCTCATTGGCTTGATTTTTTCCCAGCAGTGAAGTTTGTCATCTGGCTGCAGGATTTACAGCTATGATCTTGTATTTCAGTATGACATAGCAACATCTTGGGGTTTAGTGTGTTGTCAGAGTTCCACAGAAAACGATGATTTATCAAAAGGGAAATGAGAAATTTTTTGAGCATTTCCCAGGCCCCACTAAAATATCTACATTTAATGCACTGGAACTGCTTCACAATTATTGTAGGATACAGCCTAAGTATTTGGATAGCAATTACAGTACTAAATCAGCTCACTGACAATGACTATTCCTTCTTATTTCCCTCTTCTGTGTATTTAATATTTGTAAGGACTTTTCTTCTAGCTTTCAAAAGAGATAATGCTAATAAAGCCAGGTATATCAGAAAGCCAACCCGGGCTTTAGGATACTTTTTTTTTAATTTGCTGCCCTAAACCATGCAAATCTAGAAAAACAATCTCATTCATATTGATCTCTAAAAAGGAAACTTGATCTAGTGCAAGCCATTTCCACAGAACCTCACTTGCTCTTGTACAGAGTTATTTATTGAGGTGTTTGATGGAAATGTAAATAATGAAGCCTCTTTTCCACCACCCATAAACCCTTATTTCATGGTTGGCAACTCTCCATCTACAGCAAACTCACTGAAAAAAGAAAAAAAAAAGNGGGGTTTTGGATCAGGCATGAGCGCTCTTGATGCAAAAACTTCCTCAGCTTCAGCAAGCCATAATCAAGCCCTTGTGCAATTGAGCTTAGAGTAACAATATTGATGTTTTCTTTCATGAACACTCACCATTGATTTTTCTAACAATAATGCTAACTTCAAAATCTTAATGACTAATAATCTAGCATTTGCAACTGAGGAAGTTCAATGAAGACACTGAGTTAAACTATGGTTCATAAGGTGTAAAATAAAAATACTGCAAACATTTTCTTTTCCTAAAATATGTATTTTAAAACCTCCCCTCATACTCCTCTCATCAGCCACAACAGATGCTCTTTGGTAGAAATAAGTATATTCATTGACCATCTAAAATATATTCCTCCAAAGTAATATAACCTTAGATAGTACTTAGTCATATAAGAGACGATTGTCTTCGGTACTAAGAGATATGAATCAACAATTTTCCTGGAAGCTCATGTAAAACCACTTTTTGCCAACAGAGTTTTGTGGATGCTAGCAGCCACAGGATAAAAAGCATTATAGTGCCTCCCTAATGTTCTCTTTAAATGGGATTTTGGGCTGCAGTCACTCTGGAACACTGATTTACCCAGTGATGTATAACATCCATACTACAGCTGGAGGCTATTCTATTTTCATCAGTAGTTCTTGTACTGAGAAGAGGTGTATTTTCTTGGGATAATGGTCAGATATGTTCTAATGCCATGATATTCTTTCCTGTGACAGATTCTCTGATCAAATGTCACCCGGTGCAACCCGACACACAAGCATGTTCATATTCAATCTCCTCTTTCTGATGCACTTAATGCTCCTTATATTAGAGTCAAAATCATACAGGGTCCTTACATACAGCACCCATTATAAAAGTGCCTGAATCCCTGTATTCTCTTGAGATACCTGTGACAGACCTGCCCAGCTTGACTTGTATATTCTTAGGCTTCTCACACTTCAGCAGCTATAACGCTCAGCTTCTGAGTGTGCAAGCCTTTTATTTCAGCAAAAGTTTCCTATTAAAAAAACTCATGTTCTGCCACACTTACAGACTCTGGAGCTTTGATGAAGACTTTGGACTTTCCAAGCTGGTATTGGTCAGGATCCATGTTGACTGACTGAAGCAAATGGAGAACTCCTTGTTTCTCCTCTCCTTTCCAGGAAGGCCAGGTTGCTTTGGTCAGAATGGCGTACCTTAACCACCAAGGAGAAGAGATTAAAACCTAGTATGAAACAGCAGCAGCAGAATGCCACCGACTCTTGGTGTTACACTGGGGGAAGCACTAACAACTTTAGCAGGACTTAGAAAAGCCTGAAGTGTGCCAAAATGCACAGTATTTAGATGTTACTTGTTTAGCAAGACCAAACTACTATAATGAGGGCAATAGCACCCAGGAGTTTCCCATTTCCAGATGCTAAATTACTATTTGGCAACTGCAGTAGTTAATTATAGAAAGCTTTGCTATGCTTTCCTAAAGTCTATGGCAAGGATTATTTACAAGTAATGACTTTTGGTCCAGATTTAAGTACCTGCATCCTTGGTGTTTTAGATTCACTCTCAACCACATGGTCTATTTCCCTTTAAGTCTTCTCTGTCTGTCTTACTCTTACAAAGGCTGCCTCTGTTTCTAAGTAAGTGGCCAGCTCATGCTCCTAAACCACCTGTTCAACAGCTGGTCTGCATTTAGCAAGGAGCCATTCTTGTCTTTATCCCAGAGTGCCTCTGGTACAAGAGGAAAGATGTAATGGTGCTGGTGCTACCTAGGGAGAACACTAGGAACTGTCTGCACAGGGCAAGGGAAGGGACAGCAAAGTGCTAAAATAACACATCCTTGATATGAAGAGGTAAGTAGTCTCCTGTCACATGTTATCCTCTTTAAGCCTTGAGTGGATGCCAGGTTGCAACCCTCTTTAAACTGACGACTTTTTCTGGCCTGTCTTTGGCTTTTGGAGCTCCCAGGCTGGAGTGACAAAGCTACCTTGTTCCACTGCCCACCAAGAAGCACTGATGAGCTTTAGCTGCTTCAGCATCTCTATGGGTAAGTAACTTCTTCAGCAGCAGCCATTTAGACTCCTTTGACAATGGGGCCAGAGAACAGATAAATACGTCGTAACAAATTTCTCTTTCAAATCTTTCACGTCCATTGCTCTTTCTAACTTTTTTTAATGTCATGCTTATTAGTAAAATCATTCGACCAGTGACAAAACTGATTAAGTGTGGAGTTCAGTTTGCTGCAACTCCCAAGTTCTTGTTTCTTAAGAATATTTAAGCAGCCTCTAATAAAACGTTCTCAAAAAGGACACAAGGAATTGTTAGAAAATTCATCAAGGGAACATTCATTATTCATTCTTGTCATATCTGTTATCCACCCAGCAAGCAGAAACAGTGTCATGCAACTTAAATAACAATACCACAGAAAGAAAAATAGCAAACAATTAGAAAGGAACATAACACAACCCCCAAACACCTCTAAATAGCAAGTATATGAAAAGAGAAAGCTAACTAATGAATAATTCAGTAGGATTCCAAAGGGTCTGCTGCTGCTGTGTTCAAATCTATTATTAGTTAACCAATGCTCCTGTACTATAGAGGATGGTGTAACAAAGTAGCTCTCATCTTAAGTATAGAAGTATATTAAACGTAATCTGTCTATAGACAGTATGTACATTTATGTATTTAATTTACTAGTATATTATGGGATAAATAGGTGAATGTACAACTCTGTTGGGTTTCAAGTAACTTCCAGCTTATTTAATCAACAGCCTCTTTTGCAGGTTCATGTAGTTGTGTAGGTGGGTCTAAGCCAGTCCGATTTTAAAGGAGTTGATGTTAATGAAGGCATTTGAAACTGCTACCTTCCACACAAAAGAGTCTGACACTACATTTCAGCATGTTATAAATTCTTTGCTACAATTTGGCTATAAAGGGGGGCACAGGGGAAGAATTTAAGAGCTTTTAATATAAGTAAAAAAGCTCTCAGAACAGATTTTTAAATTCTCCATTTTGCATAAATTCAAATTAACGTCATGTGTTTTACTGGTGTCACACATCTAGGGCAGAAGAAAGAGATTATTCCATACCATGCACCAATTAAGAATTTCACAGTTTGCTAATGTGAAAATACTACTGCTGTTCACTGCTGTTTAGAAATAGCACTTTCCTCTAATGTACTTACTTGTGCATGCTTCCCATACACTGGCCACATCCCTATTCACGTACTGTAGGTTTTTTCTGTTTGTGTAATTTGATCTTAGAGAGGATTTCAGCACGAGCACTAAACGTGTTTTAAATTGCTTCTGAAACAATTTCAAAGCGTGACTGCCACCATTCTATTATAAATTCACAGTAAGCAGTTAGGTCCTGTGTCTAAATACAGGAGTATGGAGTTCAGCTTTCAGATTGGTTATGCTGTGAAACACATAGGCCTTCTCAGTGGCTGTGGCTTTTTGCATGCAAATGTCAATTTTGTACATAAAAGTCCATTCAGTGCAGAAAACTCCACTTACATGGAGCTGCCAAGGAACGCCCAATGAAAACGAGTGTACAAGCATGCATTTCCTGTCCATCCCATGTCTCAGCCCACTTCTACTCACACTGACTCAGGGTGTCAGAATAGAGCTTGTTCTGGATGCTAGGGAACTGTGAATGGAAAGGTTCAAGGAAGAGTTTTACTTGTAACAAAATCTCAAATTTAACATGACTCATTTGAAATAAATGGATGAATCCCTAAAGAATGGTTTTGGTGGCCTGTGGATCTCTACATATAAAGTGAAGTATAGAAATCTGTCCACCTTACAGAGGTACCATGTAGCTTTCCTTTGTGCAGTCTTCGCTAGACCTGCACAACCCTCCCAGCTCAACAGCTGTGGAGGCTGGATTTAACACACACTATAAAGTTGTTACTCTGCCTCAGCAACAGATTGTGTTAAGTCATGGAACCCAAAGAACATATTCATCTGGGCTTAAATCTTTTTTCTTCATGATCTTCAATATTGTTTCATAATGAAAATGGAGTCCCTACTTTAAAATATTTCAGTCTTGTCTGTTACTAGATAATTAGAACATTTTCTGTTATTATCATTAAGTATTAATCAGTGGCTTTGTTTTGGGCACTGATCAGTTGTATTCCATTCCTTGCAACAATCAGTTGGGGCTTTTTGTTTCATATTCTCAAATGTAACACATTTCCAACAGAGGCTGATTGTCATGTGCTCGGTCTAAGCACTTATTAGCTGCATGTCTCAATTTTCTAAAAAAACCCAGAAGGTGAATGCTGTGTAAATTTTGAAATTGCTCTTATTTAAGAGGATTTCATTAGATAGTGGAGGTAGTTAATCATCTTAACAGCTGGTCCTAAGACTGAAAAAAGGACTAGTCTTAGCTCTGACTTGCTTACATTCAGTAAGCAGCTGCAGTGGTTTAAGCCATAACCATTCCCAGCTGTTTGAACACACCAGTGGAAAGATACAAAGAGCAATTTAAGATAAAGTTACTTTTCACACTGCAATGGTTGAATGGCAGGCATGTATTTCTTGACCTATCTTCTGTCGTAGGGAAGGAAGAGTTGGAAGAGCTAGAGCAGTAACATTTTTAAACAAAGACTAGCAGCTAGACACTTGGGATTCCAGGCTCTGTAGCTCATAACTCTAACTTCCCTTAACCCTTTGAGTAGCCCTCTGAACAGCACTACAAAAAGAACTGAAGTCTCAGGTAAGTTTACTGAAAACTGAAGAGACTTTTAAAAGACAGAAAGCCAGATCTGAGCCATTTTCAAATCTCTGTGAAAAAGGTAAATGGGGAAAAAGAAAAGGTAATTGGGAAAGGAAGAACTTTTGAAACTTGGAACTTTTTGTTTTCCTCCTCATCACAGAAACAACTCTGCTGTAATAAATGCTTCAAATTAGTATAATCCTACCTCTGCAAAAACTTCTTGAAAACCCGCCTGTAGGCATAGCCAGCTCTTCTCACACGAATGTTTTCTTTCAGACCCAAGTATTCCACTTGATGCTTTACCCTGTGGGCAAAAACAATGCAAGATTTACAATCATTTTATTTCAGCATATTTGTGGATTGAGGTATTCTTAAAAGTCTGTATTATGTTTAAAGACTATTGACTTACAAAAGTCATGCACAAATACATGAATCTATTCTCTCACACTACCATGCATACTGCACGGTAGAAAAATATTCACAGCAGGTAGCCTACGTTACTGAAATACATTTAGCAAGTTTACCTTAGCACTTTTTCCTGGTTTCATTTCCCATCTCCTAAGAAACTCATGCATAAACTAGTTAACTAGTATTATTATCCATGAAAGGACAAATAACTCTTCCCTGTATAATTACACAGCTGGCAGCTGAGGGAGTAGAAAGTACATTTCTATAATTTTATTGCAGATTTCACCTGTGTTTTTACACAGCTCAAGTATCAGCAGTAGCACACAGTAGCTCTTTTTTGATTGCTCTGCAGAAAGGGCCAAATCTGATAGCCGGAGAAAGTCCCAGATGCCACACTTCCATTACACGAGAATCAAAAAGAAGAAAGCCAAGCACAGAGATTCATGAAAATCTAACATTCCTGCTAATTTTGCTATGCTGCAGAGGAAGAATTCGAAGATAAGCACAAGACTGGCAAAGCACGCTGGTAAGCTTGTTAATGGCATACATTAATTGCAGACTGAGTTAGTGCCAGTCCACATAAAGTGTTAATGGCTGTGGAAGGGCTCTGCTGCACATGTTAACTGAAACAACATTATCCTAACACCATTACAGTTCCCTCATTCAAAACACGTTCACTTAGATTCTAAACAGGGAGCAAGTATCCCCATGAATCTCAAAGTAGAAAAAATAGCAAAGAAAAAAAGCTTCCTTTTGTCCCCTTTTCTTCTTTTTGGAGCTGCAGTACATCATTTTATGCTCCTTCTTGCATATCCTGTGGTCTGATATTTAATTGAAGAATTTCAGTTAGCTTCCTTAACAATGTATGATTCTTGCTGTTTTTTCCCCATCTAAGTCATGTAGCTGGAGGAGGGAATGTCAGCTTTTAACTCTGTAAAGTGCTGTTGAGGGGCTTCTGTTATGGGTCTTTGATAAGGCAAATTCTAGAAGCTTTAGCTTTTGGTCAGAACTACAAGAGATGTTACTATTTTAGTTCTGTGTGTTTAACAAACAGTATACAACAGGGCATCTTTTTAGATATACTTTTTTAAAAGCCTGTAAGGTGTTGTAAGGTGACATCTGTGATTCTGTGATTTTAATTCTGTTTTGCTTAACACTTCTCTAATTTCACCAAAGATTTTCAAATCCTGAAAAAATCTTGATTAATTCAATGTTCTTTCTGTAGCTGTTTTGAAATACTAGATTTCAATTTGAAGTGTATTGCCCACTGATTTTTTTCCCCTTTTTTTGACCAAGACATTCTTTTCATATGACTCATAGTATAAAGTGAAAAAGCTTTTAAAATCCTATGCTACAAATGACAAAAGCCCTTCAGTTATTTCTTTTTAAAGAGCACTTATGAGAGGTATTTTACTAAATTATGCTACTGCTCTTTTAACTAGTAATAATGAATGCTGCACATTTTAATCTTGCTGTGTTCAGTTGGTGGACAAAAATACATTTTCCTGTTTATAGCTTTCCCTCCTGCTCACATCTGGAATAATGCACTGGAGCAACAGGATTACTCCCACTTTCTTACTGTCCTGCCAGTATTAGTGTCCAGCAACAGAGAATTTGAGACATTTTTCTGGTTTTCCTTTTCTTCCTGAGAAAAGGCACACTCCAGGCATCAACCTCAAGCAGGTCAGGGTCTGGGAATTCAGCTAATGCAGCAATTTTGACTGTAAGTCCACGTGGCTGTGCCAGGACCTGAACCAAAAAGAAGAACTGCAAGAACACCCCAATTTTTTGAATAGCTAAATTATTATACAAGGTTTAGATATCACACAAAGTCTGTGTGTTGGTGGTAAATATTCTGGCATTATTCAGCAGTAGTACAAAGCTGGAGTGACATGGCTTCTGTGAGCATGAACTAAGGCAGGCTTTGTGAAGGTTTTTTTCCTTTTTCAGTAACATTTTCACCATCTAGTAATGTGCTATTAATAAGATTAGATATACTGCTCCCATCACATTGACTATGGCAGCATGAGCATGATAGAGCACTGTGATTACAGTAAAAACAAAAAAACCCCTCTAAATCAACATTCAGCAAAGTATCACAGAAACTCAGTTATGCTTTGTATTTCCTTCAACACAGCTGCCTTACAGTCAAATCATGAATCTACAAAGTTAAGCTTGAGTTGTCATATGCATATAAGTTTTCTTTGCCCAGACATGTCACTAACTGCTGCAGTATATGTATCCTATGTGAAGTTCTGGCATAGTATCTAGGGAATCATAGTTTGAAATGGGAGTGTTAGAATTTTTAAACAGGAATAAATACTGCCATTTTAAGAACTACTTCCATTTGTCTCGAAGTCTGACAGTATACAAACCTATTTCACTTGTTACCAGTAGCTGCTGCATTTGCCAAATGTCATCCTCATTATGGAAAAACAAGAAGAAATCTTGCCCATTTTTGCTCCAAAAGGGGTTTCCTGAAAGATGGCTTCTTTTCAGGACCAGGTTTTTGTTTGTTTCATTGGTTTCCTAGCAACACCTTCCACAATAATAGGCCTGTTTTCCAGTATGTAAATGATTGCTTTTAAAAGCCCTTCAACTAACTTATAGTTAGAAGTTTCAGACACTTTTTACAGGATCACTTACTTTCTTCCTTCGGTCCCCAGTTTCAGTGGAAAACTAAGCGCTGCACAGAAGGGTTTTCAAGAGTGGAAAAGCTAGAGAAAGGAGGTCTACATTTACAGCCAAGACCTAAATGACACTTTAAAGTGCAGTCCCAATTGTGGCTTCTGTATGTGCTCTACATCTGCATGTAATCATGTTAGTCTGTATGCCAAATGGCAGGAAGTGAATTCTGGAGTGTGGTTGATACGGTCAAGAACACTTTTTAACAGACTTTGCAAGTGTTTTCACTGTGATAAAAATAACCAGCACTTTTACCAATACCAAAAGTATTTGGTATATAGTAGTAAATGTTATCTATATTAGGACCTCACATGGTATACATACTGTACCAATCGCCTACCTCAGTGGAAAAAAGACTGACTTTTTTCAGATAGGAAGATGATGCTATAAAGCATCATCTACTTAAAGATGCCTTAAAATAGAGGAAAGAAACTAAACTGATGATTTACACTTCTATTTAATGTCCATATAACTACCCAATATGACACTCTAGTGATTCTCTTTAAAGAGCCAAAATAAACCTTATATATTCTTGGACTTAGAGACTTTATTGGTAGGTTTGATATGCAGAAGCAGATACAGACATCCTGTTGGTTTGTTAGAAGCTCTTTTCAAAACATAAAGCAAAACTCAGAACTGATATACAATGCACTTGGTGTGCAAATTCTACATGGAAAACAGAGTCTTTAATATCTCAACTGTGCTTGCAAATGTTGATTATTTCAGAAGCCTATAGGAGAAAAGTTAAGAACTGCATATATTACCTGCTCATTTAGACCAAGTGACCACAGCTTACCTTCAAAGTTTAGGGGAGGTAATGCAAGATTTAACTTCTGACAGTTCTGCTCTGGCAGAGGGGTTGGACTGTCTGATCTTTTGAGGTCCCCTAACATTCTGTGATTCTGTGTAATCTAGTTCTCTTTGTCTGTATGACATATCATTGCCCATTTATGATTTTTTGGTGGGTTGTTTCTGGAGGAGAGGGTTTTGTTTGTTTGTTTTTCTTTTTTCACTAGTAGCATTATTTATCATCACATACTCTGCTTATCCATACCTGCTCTCTTCCCAATCTCGAGACTTCTTTGTTTCATTTGGTTTGATGCAGCGGATGTAATGGGGCGTACATTTCATCAGGGTGCCAACAAGGTCATTTGCTTGTTTCTGTAAAATTGAGTGAAAGAAATAGAATATGAGCTGAACAGGGTAAATCCTGTGAGAGAATTCTAAAATTTATCAATTATCTGCTGATGATTCATTTAATTAGATCCATCTGACTTTAGACTTTCTCTAAAACAACCGAAGTACCCTTGGATAATATGCAACTCATAAAATTTATCAGCAAATAGAAGGTACTGTTAAACTCTTAAATAAAAGCACGGAGTAACACAGAATGCATTAGGTGAACTTGACTGCCAGAGTGAAATATGAAGAAAGAGGCTGATAAAACACCAATTTCCAGAGTCTGCAAATGTGTAATCTAAGTGTGTATTTTACCAGCCTCCAAAAAGATGCTCGCCTTCTAACACTTCCTGCCTTATACAAGGCACTTTATGGTCAGTAAAAAGACTTCTGCTGCCTTCAGGGGGTTTTGGATCAGGCTTGCTGTATTTCTGCACAATGAAGAGACCAGTTATCTGTACTTAATTGTAGGATATTAAGTGGCTGCGTGAAGGGGCTCATTCATTATGCACATGTAAATACTATTCTCACTACCATCAAATGCTCATTTGGAAAATTCACTGCAGCAGAATGCAGCTGAGCATAACATTTAATGAACAGTGATGCTGTTCATTTGCAATCAAGCTACTCCTGATGTCTACCTTTTAAAACATCTGGACAGTAAAAGAAAAAAACCCAAAGACTGCTTTACTGGACACTGGATGCATTCCTGTGTGATCTGGTATAGGTGATCCTGCTCTGGCAGCAAGGGGGTTGGACTAGACAATCTTTTGAGGTCCCTTCCAGCCCCTGACATTCTGTGATTCTGTGATTACTTTTTTCCTTTTAATTTAGGTGTCCATATATGCATATACCAACACAGCAAAGCTAGACATACTTTGATTTTACTTCCCGCAGTGGTAGGACGGCCCTTCTTGTCCACTTGAAGATTTTCAGGAAACAGAGCCTTTATAAAAGGCCTAGGAAAGAATTAATAAAATTGTGTTGGCATAGAAAGACAATTCAGTGCAGGAATGTCAAGGAATATGGTGCATAAGTTGATAGCTGAGAATATAAATAGCTATTTCTACTAATCTGGAGTTATACCTATTTTAAGACTAGCATTTCCATTGAGCTTCACTCCTTGCTATTTTAGTGAGCACTGGAAGATGTGATACCAGAATTCTGGACTCAAAGAAAT
This sequence comes from Ramphastos sulfuratus, assembly GCA_013399055.1. Classification (NCBI taxonomy): domain Eukaryota; kingdom Metazoa; phylum Chordata; class Aves; order Piciformes; family Ramphastidae; genus Ramphastos; species Ramphastos sulfuratus. The sequence goes on from WBNM01023776.1 coordinate 67,222, forward strand.
GCACCCTTCTTAAAAAGTGAGCCTCAATTGATTAAAATACATCATCAAAACTGGTTACTTCATCTGTTAAAACAGTGCCTGTTCCAAGAGAATGCCAAATCACTGATGGCCTTGTTTGAGGCCAAAATGCATGGCTGCCATTATACTATTTGATTCTGACACTGCAGGACCTTACTTATTCAGATTTGCAGAAAATGAAGGCCAATACAATGCAAGCGATACCGTTCTACCGCAGCGATGTTTTACTTCCTCTTTTATACGAGTTCACAAGTTGGTAAGTAGCGAAGTCAGGCCCTCTGCATCCATCTAAGCTAACATGTTATTCCTAGCTTTAAGCAAGTTTTGCTTACGTACAAATCACTGCTCTGCATGAGTTCAATCAAGTCCATGAAAAGAACATCCCGATTTCTCTCGCAGAATCCATCCATATCATAAGATACCTGGGCCAAGGTGGAAATTGATTGTTTGTGGTAAGTTGAGAACCCAATAATTAAAGAAAATTTTAATTCTGCCCTCTTCAGTAGCTGTTCTTTTTTGTTTGTCTGGTATAACTAAGAGATATGACAATGATCACTAATCCTTGCATGTATTATTGGTTTAACTCTTTCACAATAAACAAGGGGATTTCATCCACATAATTAAAAAATTCAGTGAAAAAGACTGTTATGGAGCTAGTGTGAATACAGTAGGACAGAAGTGAATTTAATACTGAATTTTACTGAGGAAAAGTTTTTAGGTAATAAGGATTTGCTGTTATTAACTGTAACTGCACGAAATCATGAATAGTCTGACAAATGCACCCAAAGAATAGAGAACTGTACATTATATTCCCAGTTTTATTTACTGTTATATCATCAGCTAACAATCATTTTTGTATCCCACTTTAAGCTTACTGGTGCTACAACCAACAATTAAGATTATAACTAATAAAAGGCATGGGGCATTTATTTGTTACATTTATTATTAAGTTCTGGTTAGTATAGCAAGGCCCAGACTCGCCTCTCCTATGTAAAAGACTTACATTAGAGCATATTTGCTCCAAGCTTCCTACACTGTTAAAGGAGGACATTGTTTCCTGGGATAATTTGGCTACTGAAAATCAAAACAGTCTGCTACAGGGCTTCCCCCTTTCCTTCATTACTGTTCTTTTTCTTTATAAATAAGTTATGCAGAGAATTCAGTGATGATTTTCCACATTACCTTTCCAGCATAATGATGAATGATAAATCCCTGGTTCCAGCTGTTGAAATGTTCATGAGTCCCAATCTGCATCTGGAGTTTTTGAAGCAGTGTTTGGTCAGCTCCTTCTCCCACTGCATGCATTGTGGCACACACATCATCTAAAATGCTCATAATTCCTGGGGGATTCTAATTGCATTGGAGAAGAACATAAAAACCAGCAAAAGAAGAGAGGAGGAGAAAATTATGATGCCAGTCAATCCCCAAACAGTAAATCAGTTGTTCTTAAAACACTAGAGCAAAAACCACGGGAAGAAGAGTTCTCCCCCAATCAGTGAAGTTTGCAGCAGAGCTTAATTTGTGCACAAGTAGGACTCTAACTCTGAAACTATGCATCACTTTGCCATCAAGATACTCCTGATGTCTACCTTTTAAAGTCTCTGGACAGTTAAAAAAAGGCATGCAAGGAGTTTAACTGTACTATGTGTAATGATAGTGACAGTGGAAAATAATGGGGAAAACAACACCTGCTGATCAAAACCAGAAAAAAACCCAACCCTGCCCTATATTTGTTTTCATTTTTGATTCCTTCACAAAGCAACAGTCTCTCTCATTGAACCAAATAAGAAACCCATGTCCAAAGTAAGTGTGCCATAGTTTCTCAAACTGAAGAGCTAAATAGCTAGAATTCCAACAGAAATCCTATCTTCTTCCTAGCTATCCTGATACAGATAGGAGATGGGCAAAATCTGATGTGCATTTAAGAGCAAGTCACTATAGTATTTGAGCTACTGTTAAAACTACCTGCCTCACATGAGGACAAAGAACTAGATGAAAAAAAAAAAAAAAAATCCTACTTCTGTCCAAAAGAGACAACTAAACATTTGTTGCCTCTCCAAATTAGAGCATGAAGACTTCAAGATGCAAAACGTTCTGTGGAACAGAGACACAAAAATTCTTTTATCTACAACACTTCCCAATACTACTTCTTTACTTGGTTCTGCTTAATTCGTGACAGTACCTCAGAAGGAAGCTGGTACTGTAGCTTCCCCAAACTGAAATACTACCAGGAACACAGGGAGCCTTATCTGATGTACAGTAGCATATGTCATGAAGTTCATGATAAATTTTAGTAAATAAAATTTAATTTCCTTCATTATATTTTTAGTCACACATCAATCGTGAGATCTTATGGTTCTCTTTTTGACTGATATCTTAGACAATGTATATCTTATAGAGCTCTTGTAAGACATCTTATGTAAGATTTATATATAGGCTTGGTATGACTCAGTGGCTGAACTACAGCATTTTTCCTACGAATGTTCTTGAAGGCAAAGCAGCTGCCCAAAGAATTCAGGGGAAAATCTTGGTTTTTCCATCTGTTTGTTCTAAATACTTACCACTTTGTTCTCTATCAGGTCACACACTATTTTGTTGTTAAAGTAATCTATTGGTGTCCATCTAATTCCTTCTTGCACATATTCTTCCTATTAGGTAAAAAGAAAGATGCAAATAGTGCTGCATACCAGGGATGTAGCACTAGGTTTACAATGTACTACATAAACACTGTGCCACTCACGTTCAGAAAGACTCTCAAAGGTACGACTGGGGGGAGGTGGGGGAAATTACCTTAATGACAGTTAAATCCAGCTCTGCCGGGTATTCCCTGATATTCCCTGTTCTCCCCACACCTTCTTTTGTCATTCATGGCCCTTGAGAACTTACTAAGTAGTGTAGGAATGTTTCGTCAGTGCCTTTATTGTCAAAGCACTTAGCAAATAGTAACAAAGGGACCTTTACAGTATCCTGACAGTGCACCTAAGCATCCATACTCTAATCTACTTTTATAATTACAATTGTGACAGGCTTATCAAAGATCAGACCCCTCGAAGCAACACATTTAGAAATGCACATGAAATAGAGACACGGCTCTACTTTTTATTTCTGTACACGATTACTATAACCATAAAGACATCCAGAAACTGACTGGGGCAAAAAAAGTCATACTAAAATTGTATTACACTGACCCACCCAGTTGCATACATGACTTCAGCTAGACGCTCAGCAGGTCATTTGTGTGCCCAACTGCAATGATCAGTTACTTCTATACAAAGGCAAATTGTGTATGTGCATTCTTGAAAACACTGTCCTAAAGTCGGTGCCAGGCCTGAGCTCATACTGTACATAATGCTTTTGTCTCAGCTGCATTCTGTCTGCCCTCCCATGCAGAAGCTCACTTTCCTGTGAAGTGAGACTTTGTTCTAAGACCGTCAGCAGAGGACTGCAAATACTTGCAAAATTAGTTTTGTATTTTTTTCAGTAATCAATTTCATTCATTTTTATATATATATATATCTATATATATATATATCTGTAAAATTAAGAGAAGTATTTCTGTTAAAGTGCATGTTGTGTCCCACGAAAGCAGAGGAACAGAACCGAGTGTCAGTTTTCCACTTCTGCCAGTGAGTTTGAGTATGTAGCATGTCTGGGCAGAGTGGTATGACTGCACTAGCACACACTACAAGGGACTCACTTCCGTACAATAGTATCTGCAGCTGACGTGGTTTCCAGTTTTAGGGTTAGCCAACAACAAAGTATTTTTTCTTTTATCTTGCTTGACAAAACAAATTTTATTATTAGCGGATGATAAAACCTCAATTTTCCCACCAATTAAACAAGCAATAGCTCATGAATTTAAATATAGTACGTGTCTGGTTACCTGTTCTGCCTTCAGTGTCAATTCAATAAAAATCTGCTGTAGCTTTTCATTAACAAAGTTGATGCAGAATTGCTCAAAACCATTTTTCTATAGAAAAGGAAACAATTTAGAAGTTAGTCTCATGCTTTATATACAGTAATTCCTAGTTCTTCTGGCAACAAGCTTCAAAGAAACATGCTGGCTGGATTGTGGACTTACAGATACTCCATGGAATCTCAGATCTTTCTAGTAAGATCAATTACCTCATTTCTTCAATACTTTGTGTGTATTAAGTCAGACATTGAGAACTCAATGTCAAGGAAACTGGATTGGGTTTGTGTTTTGGTTTGGATTTTTTTCCCCCCCTCTATGGTGGCCACAGGTTTTTTTTCTGATCTGGATAACTTCCTATCTAAATAATAAAAATCTTTCTCAGATCAGATTAGCCAAAATCCAAGTATTGCATTGCCTTACCTGGAATATTTCAAAGCCATAAATATCAAGCACACCAATGTTATATTCTTCATGGTCCTTCTCCATAGCCTTATTAATAGACTAATAAAATGGAAACAAAATGTAAAACAAAATGTAGTTTATATATTTAAAATATACATTCATATTGTTAAATCTTATATATGTAATACTGGTTTTCTTCGAAAAATTCCATATTTAATGGAATGCAGATATATGTAATAGAGTATTTTACTTTCTCTTTTTAATAAAGTGTTATTAGCAGTTAGGAAATGAATAGTATGCTATCCTGTTTTCCAGGTTACTGATCCTTTGGAACTACTGTTGTAACTGGCCCAGTTAAAGAAAAGGAGCCAACAAAACTGTACGAAATTAAATTAGATATTCAAATGTGTTTTGCAGATGGTACTATGAATCTTTTCACCTACTTCTGTACTCCCTTAATTCGCAATGTCAGTGCTGGTGTAGGCACAGGAATTACAGACATGTCACAATGAGGGGAGACTTCTGGAAACACTTAACAGTGCCACCACAGAGAATATTTCTGCTTCATCTAGCCAGAATTTGTGGCCAAAAGTAAGGTTTCTACTTCATCAATTCAGCCCAGGATCTCATTCTGAACAAAAGTGTACTTCAGCATGGAGAATGCAATTTGACCATTTGTTCAAATGCTGTAACATTGAGACACTGAAGAGTGGACTAGGAGAGCAGAGGACCATAACCTTCTAGTTCTGCTCATCTGAAAACACCAAACTAGACAGGAGAACACAAGACTCTAAGAAGTACAGATGCTGACAGAAAGGAGATGCTGGAATATCCCATGGGACAGTGGCAGAACACTGAGCAAATACAGGATTTAAAGCAGAGCTCGTTTTCAGAGCAAGTGTGGCATTTATCATATAATCAGTGTCTTGTATTTGATATCTGTGGTCAGGCTCCCACTGCACTGGTGAGTGCTGCTGCTGCTAAGCTTTAGGAAAAAAAATATATACTGGGTGAAAGAAATGAGGAACAAGAAAATCACTGCAAGGAACATGCCTAGTGTGCTTGCACTTGTTTTGGCACTTTGGTAGAATTAAGAAAATTCGGCTTACATCCACCAAGTAGTCAAAAACACGGGAATGAAGGGCCTTGGCCAGTGCATCCCTAGTGTAGCAGGCTTGTTCCACATTCAGCGTTACATTAATGGACTCAGATTTGCCTCCCCACTTGCTGTCCATCTGTCTGCTGGTCAGTTTTTCCTTCAGGCGGTCCTGGTTAATTCCCAGGAGAAATGCAGGGAAAGCCAAAACTGCAAGAAAGATTGGAGATGCTGTATTAGGAGACAAAACTAAACAGAATGAAGAAAAAAAAAAAAAGAATTAGGTGTATCTCTGATAACAATCGGCAATAATAAACCTCATGGGGCACGCAGCTTAAAAAGAAAGAGGATGAATTTAGGTCTTCAAAATTTCCCAAAGCTCCCCAAGGACATTTTCAACTCTTCACTTACATGGATTTCATTTAAGATACATCACCTTGAAGTACAACCAACAGCTACTTCTGTACCTTCTTCAGTCCTTCAAACATGTAAACTGGCTTAGGTCATAGTTTAGAACTATGTGCTTTCTCTTGGAGGAGATGAAAATAAAATACAGAGCTCTAATCTCAAATAAAAGTAATTGAAGATTCTTCATAAACATTAAGTGTTTAAAATATAATAAAAAATGTGCCATCTGCTTCCTAATACTCTTTCCCTTACTTCTCCTAAGTTAGGATATTGCAAGAAGTTTTCAGTTGCCTTGCCATTTATTTGGTTTTGGGGTTTTGATCCCTTATTCTAGAAGTACATTGCAAATCCTGGTGTCCTTTGTTTAAAAGACAAAAAGACATCTGTGCAATAAAGAGCCACAAGTTCAGTGTTCTTTGCATTCTTAGCATGTGGTGCAGATACTAGCTGCAGGTGTCACACACCTTAAAGAGTGCAAAATGAGAAATCCTTGAAAGCATATGGAAATAGCTCCCAAGGGCAGCACTTGGAGCTGGTATTGCACCTCTGCTAAACCACATAATCCTTTAATGGTGTTTCCTCCATGTACTACTTCCTTCAGATTTGCTTTACTGGTGTGTGGAGGATGTAAAATAATCAGTAAGGCAGCATTCACTGGTGCTTTGCGAATCTGTAACATCACAGCATGTTTTCACTAAACTCTTGAGTACATTAATCCAAAATTATTTTTAAAACTGCAGATAGCCACCAGCTTTCTGAAATCTGATTTACCATCATCAGCAAGCTGATTACATTTACCCAAGGTAACTTGCCCTAAAGTTACAACACACCAACCAAAGCTGAGTCACTGGCAACATCCCTGGTAACTGAGAATTCAGGTTGAAGAGCACATGAAAAGCCCAAACATCATATGCTTTACTATGGAAAAGAATGTAGGTAATTATAGACCAAATATGCTCACGTGTACTGTAAAGACACTAGAATAAGTATTTAGCCAATACTACAATAAGAATTTATGAAGATAATGAAATGGTGAGAAGCACTCAGAAACCCTTACTTCACAGTGCTGTGAAGGAGGAATAGCTGGCCATGAGTTGATATAAACTTCCCATTCTAAAGATGTCTGACTATTCTCCCTGGTTAAAGACCACAGAGCTACCTTCCACAAACTACTATAAAGCAGCATATGCACATGAGCGAAAAAGTAATCCTCAAAGAGTAATCACTAGGGTTCTGTGGAATAATTTTAAACACAATCTGCAAAGAAAAGATGAAAATTACTAAGTTCACTTCATTGGTTTTCAGAAACTGTAAAACAAATCTTTCAATACAATGCAAATGAAAAAGGTGCCATTGAAATTGTTTTCTGCATCCAGGAGAGAACAAGTAGTATCTGGCATTTATTCCAAATCTTCCATGTTGGAAATGGTAATTAGAATATCTTAGTAGGTGACAAAAAACAATCAAGCACTATACCAGATAGTAATCACCGGCCGTTTTCAAGAAGTATTTCTCTAAATGTCTGTCAAGAACAGTCTATATAGATTTGATTCTGACTCAGAGATTAAAAGGTTTTGCTGTGTTGCCTTTCCATGTTTTTGTACAATTGGCTATGTAACAACAAGAACACAATTGATCAAACTCTTAAACTTTTCATTACTTCAGACTTAGGCAAAGTCTGACTTATCAGGAGTCTTCCGTTGTGTTTTATCTCTCACGACTATTTAGGCTAGAAATTTAGAATTCAGTTTAGAAATTTAGTTGGCTAGGACAAACAGTATGAGGTGAGGATTTACGGAAAGAGAAATTAACCCAAGTTTCAACTTCATAATGTAGAAATGGTACTAGACAATGCTGTTTCTTCTCTGGCTTCTTTAAAATGCAGTATGTTTATGAGTAAGTTCTATATTCATTCTCTCAGCTGTTTCTTTTTCCATGTATTAATCATACACAACTCCTCTATTCACAGCCCAGTGAGCATGAGAAATATGGTGTACATGGCTCATCCCAGAAATATATTCACATTTGCTAACTGATTCTGAACTCCTGTTTTTTCAGTCTGTTAAGTTTTTGATGCAACACATTGTATCTATCTCATCTGGCTATTAAATGTCTTGATTTCACAGAAAAAACTTCATCCTGTGATTTAAATGAAAGCATGGTGGCTCATTTGTAATCATAAGGCATGTAAAAAATCTTGTATTCAAGATTCTTTGGATGCATAAAATGCCACAAATTTTTTCGTGGTTTCGCTTACTCTTCTCTCAAATGCAGAAATTAAATTTACTAATTTTTAACTTTAATTTTCCAAATTTTTAAAAGAAGTATCAGGAGAGTACTAATATAGCCGAGTGGGACGTTGACTGCACAACATACATTATTTGCATTTAACTTACCTAAACTAAAGAAATACCACTTCCCTAAACATAAAGCCCATTCTGAAATGAGTTCAGAGAGCACAGATACGTGTAACCTTATGCTGCACTTACCCACTTTGTCCTTAAATTATTAAGGTGGTATAAAATCAACATTAGATCCAAGGCATGAATTGTGACAGAAATGTTTAAAACTCAAGATGCATTAATCTTTCCACATCGTGCTGACATAGGGCTAGCTGATATAGAACAGCAACAACAGTGAAAGATGGGTAAGAAGATAATAAAGAGTTACACAGAAAACATACATGACAAAAAAGTGTAGGTTGAAAAACTTCAGACAGGGAAAGCAACTGTGGCATGTGAATTCTGCATTTCCATTCAGTTCTGAATTTCCTTTTTCTCTTCTGGATGCATGTACATATGTACCACTACGCATATGGGTACGAACACTGTGTTCCTAAGACCAGAGACACTCTACAAGTTGGTAGCTGCTTTCACAGGGCAACGAGGTGAAACAAGCCCCAGACAGGAGTTTTGACGAATGCATGCTGCTGCATTGAAAGGAGCAGAGGTCAAGGTTGCTTGAAAGTATTTCACACCATTTCTATTACTTCATACTCAAAGGGTGGAAAAGGATTTCTTAAATTCAAAATGCAAAACTGCATATCTATTAAGTCAGTGGCACTGTACAAGACAAAGCCTGGGTACCGCTGGTTTTGGACAAGAGTCTGCATTAGCAGCCTCGCCTTAGGAGAAGTGATGCAGCGTGTTTGGATAAGCAGCTCAAGGCTGCAGTTCACCTTATGCCATCTGGGTTTCAGCTCATTGCTCCTTATGTAACAGTTTCCAGTGGTACTTACACTCCTCACTCTCCACTCCCGCATAATTGCCAACTTCTTTGAAGCTGATGTTTCCCAAATGCAGTATTCCTGCCACTATCTGTAGCACCAATGCCTGTTCTTCTGCAAAGATCCCAATAACACTCATTGCATGCTGGAGGAAAAAAAGAAAACAAACATAGCTGAAGAATCTGTTTAACAGAAGTTCAGTCACAGAAGTTCTCCTAACATTTTGACATTAAAACTGAGTTTTACAAACCAGTCCAAATACCTGAGGCAACCAAATTTCGCTGCAGCCTGCACTGAAGTTTCAAAAGGTACAAGATGTCCTACTTCAGGATTTTTTGTGTTATTTAAATTAAATACATTATTTAAACGAAGCAAAGAGGCATTTAGAAGATGTACTAACAAAATAAAGACTGGAAAAAATACAGTTCCTTAAAACCAGACACCCATTCTTAAGTGTCACACTAAAAAAAAAATAATTTCATTGCAAAATGTGAAACGGTGATCTTAAGACACAATGATTTCATTCCTTCTGTGCAGAGAGTTTATCTACTGAGACCAGTAACTGTGAAGCTGTACTGAATTACTTTAAAAAGCAGCTATGAATTTCAATCACTTATTAGAAAACAATCCACAACAACATTTGAGTTTTTGAGTCTAGGGTATATTGTAGCCTATATAATGTCTTCTCAGATGACTCTTTTTCTAAAATAATAAATTAGCTAGAATGCAAAGGTAGCTATTTTTTAAGGCCTTCAGATGTGCTATATATATAAATAAAAAGATGTTTTAATATATTTATTTTAAATGGCAAATTTCTCATAACAGGCTGCCCAGATTGGTTATGGAGTCTTCTTTTCTGGAGCCATTCAAAGCCAACCTGGCTGTGCTCCTGTGTGGCCTGCCTTACGTGATCCTGCTTTGGCAGGCGGAGGGTTGGACCCAATGATCTCTGGAGGTCCCTTTCAGTCCCTAACATTTCATGACTCATAACAACAGACCAGCAAGTTGACATGCCTTGTATAAAGATCACTCAATGAATTGGTAACAGCGCTTGATAAATTCCCTGATCTACACTTTCTAAGTCTTCCACCCTTTCAGAGAATCATAAAATGGTGTGGGCCAAAAGAGGCCTCTGGAGATCATCTCATTCAACACCCCTGCTAAAGCAGCTTCGCCTAGATCAGGCTGCACAGGAAGGCATCCAGGTAGGTTTTTAAAGTCTCCAGAGAAGACTCCATAACCTCTCTGGGCAGCCTCTTCCAGTGCTCTATCAGTCTCAAAGTAAAATTTTTCCTTATGTTTAGGTGGAACTTCCTGTGTTCTAGTTTGTGCCCATTACCCCTTGTCCTATCACTAGGCACCACTGAAAGGAGCCCAATCCCATCCTCTTGACACCAACTCTTTAGATATATATATATATGCATTGCTAAGACCCCCTCTCAGCATTCTCTAGGCTAAACAGCCCCAGTCTTTTCTCATAATAAAGATGCTCTAGTCTCCCAGTTATCTTTGTAGCCCTCACTTGGGACTCTCTCAAGTAGTTCCCTGTATCTCTTGAACTGTGCAGACCAGAACTAGATACAATAATCAAGATGTGATCACTAGGGCAGAATAAAGGAGGAGGAGAAGACCATCACTTGACGTGCTGGCCACACTCTTCTAATGCACCCCAGGATACCATTGGTCTTCCTGGTCACAAGGGCACACTCCTGACTCATTGTGAACTTACTGTCCAGGACTCCCCGGGTCCTTCCCTGCAGAGCTGCTTTCCAGCAGGCTGGCCACTAAGCTATATTGTTGCATGGAGTTATTTCTCTCCACGTGCAGGACTCTACACTTGCTTTTACTGGCCTTCATGAGTTCCCCTTGACTCAACTCTGCAGCCTTTCAGTTGCACTATTTTAAACAGGTATGGAAGATCAGCCACCAGTAAGAATTCAATTAAAACAGGGCACTCTTTCGTAGTTTCTTCTAATGGAAGCTCCTCCCTGCATTTACATTTTTCATACTACAGATTTCCAGCACTCAAATTACTTTAATTGAATTTGCACCCTTCTGAAAACAGAATGAAAACAAAATGCCTTCCATAAAAAATATCGATCTTTTCAAGATTGTTAAGCTGCAGTACAGGACCACTTCAGGGTAACGTGCCTTTTCCTCAGGGTAAAATGTCATCAAAATAAGTTATATCGACACTGATTTCTCATTCCCACATTAATACCATGTCTTTGCTACAAAATTGCAGTGAACATATATCCACCACTATGCAAATGTCAGAGTGAAAAACTCACCAGTGTTTCCTGGAAATCTGATTTGTCATTGATGTCATCAACTTTGTAAGACCCAGAGAGACTCAGGTAGTAATAGTAGTCCATACTGGTAATGCCAAGACTGCTTTTTTGTTCCGAGGAGGCTCCTTCAATTAACTGTAGAATAAAAATCCCCAAATTTGTATCCTACAACAATCTTCAGCAGAGATGAGACAGGTTTGAAACAGGTGGCTTGAACCTGAAATGACTGGCTAGTGCTATGCCAAGGTATCCTTCCTGTGTTTTACGTTTACCTCAAAAGACCACATCCTCATTCCTATTTGCATGAATGGTTTAGTCGTAAATTCCACATCTAAGAAAAACCCAAAACTGTGACTGACTCAAATGCCTTCCATTATCTTTACCTTATAAAGATAAGTCAATCCATCTTTCTAATTTTCAATGTATTGTCTAAATCCTCAGGAGCAATTTCTTTCCATGCCTACTGAAAAGCAGGAAGAGTTAAAAGAACATACTAAGAAAGAATATTTGTGAGTCTAATTGTGAGGCCAAGTATCCTTTATGCCCATTATGGCAAGTTCTGAACTTGCTCCAATAATATATTGGTTCAAAGCACAGCTCAAGTCTCACTTCTTTGCATCACTTAGGCCAATAGGGCCAAGAACAAATAATGGAGTAGTTAAAAAAGGTTCATGTACTCTATGATGCCAGAGGAGAGACTCCTCAGGCCTATGTAAAGTCTGCGCGGTTGTGCACAGACATAGCTGCAATAGGAAGGAATGAACAAACCAAGCTCGGACAAGAATAGTCAAAACCCCAGAGTCTTTTAACCCCTCTGTCAAAAAGCATCTGCAAACCACAAAGAAATACCAGCAGGACAGTGCAAATTGTTCATATACCTCAGAATAGGAGAATACCTAGCTCCTGAAGTAGCCTATGCTGGCAACGGCACTTCACCTTTATGTCAAGCTGCTTAAGTAACTTACAGTGCACTGTCTTTAATTTTGTAGAGCTTGATCAATGGGATTCCAACAGATTAGGAACTCATAGGTCAAGAAACACTGAAGCCAGAAAAGCCTTTTGAAACACAAAAAAGGCAGGGATGCTTGGAGGATTCAACAAATAGGTATTTTCCTGAATGTTCTAAAAAACTTAGCTGAGATTTATATCTCTCTTCTCTTATTCCAGAGCAGAAGGTATCATTACATAAGCCAGTTTAAAAAGAAATCTGTTGGAACGTTCTGATGCTCCATTACATTTTACTGGACTTTTCCATATAGGAGTTCACAGTTAATTTACAAACAAAGCCTCTGAAATAGTGAAGTACTTCTGTTCTGCAGCCGAAAGGCAGCTAAGTAGGTCTCTGTTAGATGGTGTCCTAGCACACTACCAAGCTTCCCAGGGACATCCAGATTACCTTCTTGAGTATACATCCAGTAATCTCACAGTGCTAGGAATGACATTTCCAGCAAAAGGAAAAATTGGTCCTAGTTATTTTAAAAAACCTCAGAAAGGACCTATACACTACTGACCTGGTAAAAAATGTGAAAACTCCTCTCTCCAGGATTCCTCATTACAACTCGAGATTTTTCCAATAGGAAGTTGGAGATTTTTCCTCCATCTGGTTCTCCACCTGGGCTAAACTGGATTTCAAAGTATTTCCCCTATAATAAATAATTAAAGCTGTTGAATGATTAATAAATACATATCTGAAATCGTGCACTTGTACCACATCTCAAGGAAAGTTACTAGGATACTTCATCTTTATGGATGCAGTGACATAGCTGCCTCAAGGTATAACTTGGGCTCAGATTCCTGAATTATCATCTATCAGCCTTCATTTCAGCGTTTGCATAGTGCTTGACTCAGGATAACATATCATGTGTTAATGCAAATGTAAAGAGGAAGTAGTCACTGACTTCTTTTCACTGCCAAAACTCTTGCTTCTTACAAAGGAAACCATAAGGCTCAGCTATATGGGAAGTAGATTGAACACATTTATAACCGACAGCAGACACAATGTTCTGCTTAGAAGCATGCACAGCAATTATCTTTTCCTTTCATGAAGACATTAATTGCACTAACATTCACATTGGCTGAGGAACAAATCTCAAATTTATAAAGCCAACGTGTAACTTTTAAAAACAGCACCTGCTGTGCATTACCTAATGAACATCATTTCATTACATTATCTTCAGTATTTTATAAGGATAGACTGAAAATAACTCCTGGCCATATTTTGTACATATTAGTAAAGGCATTTTCCATCAAACAACTCCATGGATAATTTAATCTTATTTTTGAAAAGCTATCAATATTAATTAATTTATTTTAAAATATTTATTACTGCATCTTATTTCACTGATCCAGAGAACTCACTAGTCTGTTGCTGATAAATTTTCTACTTGCAGACTCAACATTTTACAAAGAAACAGTGACCGGTACATGTTGTAAGAGAAATAAATGCAAAGACTACACTGAATGAAATACAGGCCTCTCAATGTATAACTCTCATTTTAAAACACACTTTATATTTAATTTGTGGTCAGTTTATATTATACTCCTCAATACTGCCTCTGTAACAGCACAGAAGTTGGAAGAATCAAGTATTCTGTAAGGTAGAAGGACTTACAAATCTGCTGGAGTTGTTGTTCCGTACAGTTTTTGCATTCCCAAAGGCCTCCAGTAAAGGGTTGGACTGCAGAATAATATCTTTAACATGCTAAAATTTTAGGAAACATGAAAAATAAAGAATCAGAAAGAGACATCTTTAAAGCTCTTACAGATCTTGTAGAAAACCACAACATCTAAATTATATATTAAAAAGGCAAGAAATCCAGCACCTTTAAAATCTTCTTGAATAGATAAAGACTCTAAGCATCTTTTTTCTAGTTCCTATTTTTAAAATCTCCTAAGAAAATAAACAAAATGCCTAAGGCTAAAAACTAGTCCTTCTGTTCACTGTTCTGCCAAGTAACAGTCAATAAATCAATCTTGTTTGTTTTTTAATCTTAATTTTAAACAATTTCCTTCTCACACATGAGCATTTAAATCTTATTGGGAGTCTGCAATCACAACCAAAGAAATCAGGAATAGCATTACATTTAGGAATCTGCAAGTGTTTCAGCAATCTTTTTGGGGATCAATGATGCTATTATCTATCTGTTTTAGACAGCAACAAAGTGTGCTACAAGTGTCTCTTTCTCTGACCCTAAGAGTTGGAAGTATGAACAAGACATTAGCTTTGGAACAAACTCACTGCATGCTGGGCTGTGAAGAGACGACTGAATTTTATTTCAGAATAAACACTCAAGGCCACTTACTGACTTCATCAACTGTTACTCTGTGGTCACTAAGAATATTTTTTAATTTTGCACGAAAATATTTTAAATTTAAAAAAAACTTAGAAAATATTATATTTATTTCCAAAACAACACAATGCCTACTTTATCTGGGTCATTCTCTTGGCTACTGAACTATTCTCTGCAATGTTCTCAGTACCACTGTTGCTCAAAACTAAGCAAAGCAGAAAAAAATATACAACATAAGAGACTGTAATAAAGCAAAAACATAACAGTAAGCACTCAGAAAGAGTGGACTGGTAAAAGTGCTTCTACCTACCTACCTACCACTGTCTGACAGTGTATGAATGACATTGTAAGGTCATTAGGGGAATTTTTACAGTTAATTCACTCAATTAGCTTTAGTTGGTAGGTTCCAGTGGACATTAATAGCATAGCTAGAAACAAAAGCAACTACTTGTTGTTTCAGCTGGCTTTCAGATCCTCTAATTTTGACTAGATAACCTCATAAAACAATATGATCTTCCTGCTGTTGGCACTCTGACAAATCAAAGATTTAATGGAAGTAATAAAATCCCAAAAGCCAGTCCAATTTGCAATTGCTTGTTGTTCTTAATAAAGTTGAGAGTAGTAATTAAAAGTACCTTTTATCCCATAACTTAAAAGAAAAAAAAATGCTTGTAGACATAGTTCAGGATAAGAGCTATAAAACAGATTATTTTGGATCTGGGGGTTTCCCTCATATGGTTCTCATCACACAGGCAGCCCAGCGATCTGCAAGCAATCAAGTTCATTGTCCAGTTCTCTCTGCCCTTGAGGACTTCTTATGCATCTCTTTACCCACAAGCTTCTTCATCAGAGTGCCTCTTGGCTGCCTGCGTCATTCTACCTCTGTAGTAAATCTTTACACTATGCCTCAGTATCACCTTGTAGCAACTCACCTGTACTTTAGGGCCACCTCCTGAAATTTTGGAGATGTAACTCATGATATATTTAGCAGCTACAGTCTTCCCAGCACCACTTTCTCCACTATAAAAAAGGAACATAAAAACGTACATGTTAGTTTTGAAATAACCAGAACGATGGAGGTTTCTCACATTCAACCAAGATTAGATACCTTAACAACAAATAATAAATATACAGCAGGAAGGCTGGTAACAGGTGATATATTACTGTAGGATGGTACTTGGATATGTTTGTGAATAAATAATTCTGAACACATCATCTTGAATGGACACCAGAATCTGTATGGGAAAACTATGCAAATTGGGAAATAAATATACTTAAAGCAAGATGCTTGTAAGAGAGTAAGTGTTTTAAGAACTCAATTCCCATCTAAATTTAGCGGGATTCAGATCTTCACACAAAAACTCATTTGAAAATCCAAGGTTTGAATGCCATGCCAGAAACCTACTTCACTTTAGGAGTCTTTTGTTTTAGGTGTTCCTGAACAAAATAATGAGACATTATTAATCACATCCTGAATGACGGAAGAACTACCTTCCTGTTACTATGTCTCTTGACACAGGGTATAAGAAGTCTTAATATTCCATACTAGCTTTCACAATTCCTTCCTTCCGTTATACTTCACTTCAACAGTGAATAATGTTTACATCATCAGTAGATTGGCCTTCTTGCAATTAGTAAGCTGCTCAAGAAGGAAAGAAGATTGGCATGCCAGACAATCCAAAGTCAGGCTTTATTTCAGACCTTAAAGCTAACAGAATCTCTCCAGACTTACATAAACCTTGGTGGAAGGCAGCTTTGGCCTTCATGAATGTACCCTCACTAGGTCAACTATACTAACACAAAAACACCCAACGGACGGATGTTGGTTCAATGTCATAAAGATAACTGGGTTTTTTTGTGTGTGAAAACCTGTTCTATCTTTAAACTTCGGAATAATTTCAGTGAATGTTGTTGACTCTTCTATCCTGCTCCTACATGTTCCTGGATGTGGATCAAATGCACATCTTTTCCTGCACAAATTTTAGCTACATTTGCCAGAGAAACATCAGCATGCTCTGCACAGGAAAGTACTTGCTGAGAATGTCATCTCAGAGCTCCTTATCATCATGAGTAATGGAGACATTTCCAAAGGTTTATAATTCTGAAAAATCTTCCCAAACTGTCAAGCTGTAAATAGCATTTTGCATCTTTAAAGCTTCCACCCCACCTCCAAAGCATTTCCACGTTTTTGTCTTCTCCTGACTGCAGTTTTACAGATGAAACAGGGAAACTGAAAAGGTGAAAGAGTACTATTTCATCTGTGAAGTGTGGACCATGATTTTTGTTGTTCTGAGTCATCTTTTCCTAATCATCAAGAAGAAAACCTTTATTATTGGTATCTCCTATACTCAGAGGGACAGACAGTTTGCTGGATAGTATTTAGAAGTTCAAATCAACCATAGCTCAATATTTGAAATATTTCTTCAAGATCTGCTCACAGTAAATTTGCTCATCCTGTTGTAAAACAGGATAGACTCAATCTAAACCGGATCATATACCATACTCCTCAGTTCATACACACCATTTTTAACTGAACACAGAGGAGAATTCGGGGTCAAAAACTGAATGAATTTGATCAGGTATTATTTATCATACAGGAAAAAAAAAAAAAACACAACACATTTCAGTAAGATTTTCTTTGATGCAAAAATTATTGTTTTCTTTGCTCATATTGTGTGTGCCTTATATTTTCATAGATTCATAGGATGGTTTGGGTTGGAAGTGACCTCAAAGATCATCTAGTTCCAACCCACTCCGTCACGGGCAGGAACATCTTCCACTAGACCAGGATGCTCAAGGTCTTATTCAACCTGGCCTTGAACACCTCCAGGGAGGAGGCATCCACACCCTCCCTGTGCAACCTGTTTCAGTGTCTCACCGCCCTTTGTGCTGCTTTAAGGCTAATTGTAATATTTTAATTAGAGAAATTAAATCCTTGGCTGTGAGAAGAAAATGTGAGGCCTGTATCACTCATTCTTCTGCTGAGAGATGCAAGTAGTCAAAATATAGATAAGCCACTCACTTCTCATTTAGTTCTCACTTCTCTGTTGGTTTGTGGGTCTGGTTCCATCTTGCCTGGGCTCCTTTGCATGAAATCTATGAAACCCGATCTAACCTTTTTTCCTCTAAACTCCTTGTCATCTTTTGACATCTAACATCAGATTCTCTACAGATTTATCATGTGAGCTGCGGGGAGATTGATCTGGTTATTTCTGAGGGGTGGAAAGAAGGAGAGGCAGGGCTTGGTTCGGGAGCCTTCTGGGCAGTCTGACTGTTTCAGGAGGGATTTTGTGTTCTTGTATTACTTTTAACTTGCATATAACTGTAAATATATCTGTGTATATTGTGTATATATATATGCTTATAAATTGTGCTAAGCTGTAAATATAGCTTCCTTAACTTCCAGCTGACTGAGCCTAGTCTGGTGAATTTGGAGCGGGGAGGGCAGGTAATTCTCAAAACACTACATCCTCATCTTCATTTCACAGTGCCTGCCATGCAAACTGGCAAACATAGGAGCACCTCTGCTTATAAAAACAAGCTAAAAGAATTGGGGCTGTTCAGCCTGGAGAAGGGAAGGCTCCAGTGAAACATTTCAGTATCGGAAGGGGACCTGCAGGAAGGCTGTGGAAGGACTATTTAGAAGGGCTGGTAGTGATAGGATATGGAGCAATGGTTTTAAACCGGAGCAGGGTAGATTTAGGTTGGACGTAAGGAGGAAGCTCTTTACAATGAGAGTGGGGAAACACTGGAACAGGTTGACCAGGGATGTGGTTGAGGTCCCATCCCTGAAGACATTCAAGATCAGACTTTATATGGCCCTGGGCATCCTGGTCTAGTTGGAGGTATCCCTGCTCACTGCAGTCGGGTTGGACAAGATGACTTTTGAGGGTCCCTTTCAAACCAATGCAATTTGTGAATCTGTGAAATTGACCTGGAACAATATAGTTCAAGTTTATTGTTAGTCTCTGTTACAATATAAATGGTCCTTTACATTAAATTAATTTGGCTTGGTTTAGATTTATGCATACTTCCTCCCCCCCCCCCCAGTTTTATGCTTTTATTGATCAGGGACCAGCAAATTGCTCCAATTAAACGAAAATAAAACAGGATGATGCATTATTTATGTACCAAAGAAATTTTATCTGAGGGTATGGCACCTTGCCCCTAGTAAGGCTCAGGTAGTCAGCTGTAACAGAGAAATTGTGGCATTCTTTCCAAGTGATTCTCAAACAGAAGCTTTTTTACATATATGTTACTGCTCTTCTGCTATTAAAACTATTTTAAGATCATGCAAAAATAATTTTCTAGCTTGGTAGTTTTAAGTATATTGGAAGTATGACAGTTTTAAAGTGTGCAAAAATTATTATAGTGCCTTAAAGTAAATGGATTGTGGTATTGACAAATTTCTCCAACTTTTCTTACTAAAAATAAAAATATTACATAGTCTCAATCACTAACAAAAAGGATAATGTTTTGAAAGACATACTGATTCTTCTAGCACTATTTGCTACTTCAGAAAAGTGACGTTTTATTCAGAAAAGTGACGTTTTATTCAACA
Organism: Ramphastos sulfuratus; assembly: GCA_013399055.1. Lineage (NCBI taxonomy): Eukaryota > Metazoa > Chordata > Aves > Piciformes > Ramphastidae > Ramphastos > Ramphastos sulfuratus. Next base: position 86,430 of record WBNM01023776.1, read on the forward strand.
AAGTCACTTAACACTTCGCTGACATCAGATTAAGACTACAAACGCAGAGGGAAAAAAATTTGCTCCCTCCTTCAAGAGGAAATAAAATCAGCCATTAGAGCAGAGCTGAGCTGATCACACAGCCTCAATCTTCTCTCCAAAACTAATTTTCTGTAAAATTAGTTACTAATACTAGTAAAACTAGTTACTAATTAATACAGTATCCCTTGCTGTAGAGCAATATAAGTAACACTTATCTACATTGCCAGGACGATGTAGAAATCTTAACAACAAATATTTATCAAGAACTCTTGTGTCTGCCTGTAAAAAACATTGCATATGTAAAATGCTCTGATGCACTCAGGTAAATTTTATAATTTATTTACATAGAAAATCTGTTTTCTCTAATTATGCTCAGAGAAACATCAGTAATATAACTTCAAGGAAACAATTTTCCTTTCAGAATCAGAACTTTTACCTAACTTTTCTTACTGTGTTAGATTTATATTTCTACCATTCCTTCACTAAAATTCAATCATATTTCCAGTTAAGATTCTATAGTGGAATTTTAGAACAATCAGTCATTCCAGTGTTCTGGGAAGCTGAGATACAGAATCTGAGTAGAAATCCTGTGTTAAATTTTGAACTTAATAGACTTAATGCAGACATGAGTAGTTCACTAGAAACACTTGGGATGCTAAATGATCTTTCCATTAACACCTATATGCACTATTTAGGATGTATTGTCATTCTAAGTATGCAGTCATTATACATAGCTTTACAGTACTCAAACACTGCCACAAAGATGTAAAATGTAAACTAAAATTACAAATAAGGACTAAAAACTGCTTTAAAGTAACTGCAACATCTCCTGGCAGAGATCATAGGAAGACAGCAAAAATAAAGTCCTCAGCTTTATAGAAAGGCTAAACCTAAGAACAATCTAGAGAAACACTTGTGTTGCTACATGAAAGAAAAATACATGTAATTTAAAAAAATCCCACTTTTCTGCTTTAACACAATTCTTTTTTTAAAATATCTTTTTCTTACCTAATAATGACACACTGATTTTCTCTGTCAATAATCATGTTCCTGTACATGCTGTCTGCAAGAGCATAAATGTGTGGTGGGTTTTCATACTGTGCCTAGAAGGGGGAAGGAATAGGGAATAATTTTTCAACACAGCATTAAACAGCGCAGAAAGAGCAACAGAAATTTTTGTTTAAATTGAAAGAATTATTTTCCTGGAAAAATAATCATGAACTACAATTTATACTGAATTTTCCCCAGGAATTTGGTTTTTTAATAGAAATAAATCTCTGGGTTTTGTTACTGATCTTTCTCTCATCCATAATTTTCTCCTAAACTATCATAAACACCCTATTCCAAAAATGTTCTATGCTTGAAATATATTACTTGTCCAAGAGAAACTCAAATAATTTAAGCTTATTCTACTAATGGTCACATGCTAACAATAAATTATCTAAATGGCTACAGAGAGCCTGGTGCTGTACATTTCATTTTCAGCTGCTGAATTCATTCAAACCAAGCAGTTTCATGAATTTATGGAAATGCCCAGGTCAAACAGGAAGCTACATTTTAAGTCCCCAAGATCCTTGTGCTGATTTGCTCTTCAGACTTATTTTCAAAAGTGGTACCTAATACTGGCATCTCCACTTTTTTATTTTTCTTGTCAAGACTGAGAGTTCTCAAGTCATCATCTTGGCTGTTTTTTTTATTGTGCACCACACTCCAATCGTGCAGTAGCTGAAAAACTGCCTTTACAGCAGGAAGGACATATCAATGGGAGAAATCTGACATGGAATAGAGTTAATCAATACGAGTATTTTCTTGAAATGCTAACCCTATGCTCCAGGGAATTAAATTTTAAGACTCAATAAACGGTAATGGATATCAGTCAAGTTCTCTCAGGCTAGTACAATGCTACCAAAACCTAGAAAAACAAACGCTTCCAAGATTAACCATGTAGAATATTATTTACATGCCTCTGAATACTGCAGCACATTTTAGACTGCTTTACTTACTGCTCCTTGGTACATTTCAATTTCTTTTTCCCCAAAATACGGCATTTGCTTGAAAGGATTCACAGAAATCAATACAGAGCCAATGTATGTCTGTATTCAAAACAAGTTAAGGCAACTTCAACATTACCACTAGTGACTGTCAAATAATTTTTCCATATACTACATAATAGAGCACAGCTTCTAGTAAAAAAACCACCGCTTACAATAACTTCTAATTAAAATGAAATTAGCAGGCTTACAAGAATATAAACATATCAGTCAATGGCATACTCTCATATTATCAAAATATTTATTTTAGGACAAGCTAAGTACAGGAATGTGTATCGGAGGCTCAAACACAACACACCTTGAATAAAAATACCGAAAGTAAAGAGCATATTTAAAGTGGTTTACTCCTTTGTAACTGAGGAGGTTGTACTGTCAGCATTAGAAAATATTGTTTTGACCTTTGCAGACTATAGCATAGTGACACATTCTGATCTCACAGAGATAGTGCTGAGCATGCACAGACAGAATGGAAACAGCCACTGCTGAGCTAAACTGGACAATTACTCATCTGCATGTACTAGTGGGGGAGCTAAGGGAATTAGGTAATCCAGTACATGGTGTTATTTTATGAGTGTAACTATTAACAGTCCCTAGGAGTCTTATCCTGCAGGCTGCCCTGTAAAAAGAAAGACATTCAGTTTCAAGCTATTATTAGTCCCAGAAAGGTTTTTTTTTCAGCATTTTGAATGTTAGTATTTCGCTGCTCTGCATTCAGCTGCACATGCACCTACATTTACAAAATACTTCAGAAATTTTGGAATTAGAATTGCAAAATACATACATAAAGTAACCAATACTACTTTACAGAAAGGAATCAGTTCATTGATCTGGGAGTTAGGAGCATACTCATGTCAAGGAGTCCAAAATGTTGTACTGCAGAGTACAATCTGGAATTGTTCATAAACAAACTTACTATCTAAGATTTCCCTACAAACATAGAAAAAATAACAAATTTATCCTGCTGGCATACCCTGTTGTGGTGCCTCAGGCACTAACAAGTTTCCTCACGGCAACTAACAAGTTAGAGAAGTATAACTCAGTGAACATCATTTCTGTGTTGTAAATTTGCAATGATTTCTTTGTAAATTTTAAAATTCAATTCAAAGAAAAGTGACAAGATCTGGGTCTTGAATATAATAAATCAAGCATTTGTTGTGTCAGTATAGATACCCAAAGCGGCAGCTTTCTGTTGGTAAACAATACCAGCATTTTCTGGGATGATTCAGTAATCTCTATACAATGTGGCAGAGAGAAATTGTTCATTCATGGGTGAACATACAAACCACTGAAAGACTCAAGAGATGATCTCCATGTTAGAATGAAAAGTCTCTGCAGAACCGAAAAAGCAGTCTTTTTTTCCTCTACACAAAGGAATTATAATGCTTTAAAAGACGACTGTGATCCCTTATGAGACTGCAAGGCCCCCTGGAACGTATTATTCCTGCTTCAGTGGAAAGACCATCTCCACATTAATCTCATTTGTTTCTATAAGAAAAAACATAAAACTGTTTCTTCAGCACAGAGCACTGAAGACTTTGTGGATGTAGTGCATGGAAGATACAGATTCCACAGGGACAAAAGTGCTTGTGTTACTTACAGGAAGAGTGCTTTGCTTTCTTACTTTGTCATGTTTCTGTAAGGCACACTGAATCATGGTATGGCACCTTACTACTGAACAGAGGATCCAAACTCACATGCACACACATAAAAAAACCCCTGCTTCTTGGGATGGAAATGTCATCATAACTGCAACACTAATTTTGTTCTATCACTCCCTGATAAACTGACCTGCTAATAACCTCTTAACCATCTTGATATATGGAAACAGTCAGAAGATGTTATATTTCTTTCCCTTTCTGCTAAAAAAGTTCAACTTCTCAAGGAAACTATTCTCTGGATGCAACTGGGAGAATAAAAACCAGGCTATAGCAGAAGAAAACGCAGTATCACTTTCTAGTATATAACTAGATTCACCGGTGTTTACTAAACTAGTTACTGCAGCTCTTGTTACATTGTGAAAGCTAAAAATGAAATGGTGACTATTCTTATGTCATGGAATTCCTTTCATATGAATTAAAAAAAAAAAATCAAACTTTTGGTGCAGAAATCTATTTTTCTTTTTAGGTTATATGTTCACATCTTTAAATCTTTCATATTTTCATTAATCATAGAAAATAATTAAGTGTGACCGCTGTAGGTTAACCCATGCTCCCACATCCACCTGTTTCTATCAGCTCAAGAATCAACAATATTAACAGCTCCAGAGTAAGTTGTATATGGGGCTGTGTCAAAGAAAATATGCTGTTTTGAAAGCATTAGAATCGGGGAGGTACAGAAGACAACCTGGCATCGAGACTCTTATATACACCTGAAACCTATTAATTCTTGCTCTTAGAATCAGCATTACTGCAGTAGCTTCAAGGATCAGAAGGATACATAAATATATGGAGCTACAGGCCTTTCTTCAACAATCACAATTCCAAATATCAAGAACGCCTTAAAATAATTTTTCAGATCTTAATTTCAACCCTTATAATCATCTCACTTAACAAAGCCTTGCATTTTGTCTAATCTCAGGTGAACTGTCACATAGAATGCTCAACACCTTTGAGTAATAAATGCTTAAACAGGATACATACATGTAATTAGTTTCACATTGGCTAAGCAAGTCCACTAAAATACTCTCTATAAAGGATACAAAAATGTAATCATCCATGTATCGCTTCTTTAGATTCTCCACTATGGAATCCTCTGTGATTTTGGAAAGAAGGACCATATCGTCCACTCCACTTTGCTTGACATTGTGGCTCTGCCAGTGGTATCTGTAGTGTCCTTTGCTGCCCTGCAGGTAAGCACAAGAAACATCCAAGAGATTACTACATTTCATATTAGTATGAAGTAACTGAAAACCAGCGATTCAAATTCCAGTATTTCTCTTGCACTGAATTCCATGATTTGATCCAGACATTACACAGGGGTATACATGACTATGAGCTAGCAATGTGCCCTTGTGGCCACAAAGGCCAATGGTATTCTCAGGTGTATTAGAAGGGGTGTGGTTAGTAGGTGGAGAGAGGTTCTCCTTCTCCTCTACTTTGCCATGGTGAGGCCGCATCTGAAACACTGTGTTACATTCTGGGCCACTCAGTTCAAGAAGGGCCTCAAGGATCTGCCTGAAAGAGTCCAGTACAAGGCAAGGAAGATGATTAAGGGAGTCGAACATCTTCCTCACAAGGAAAGGCTGAGGGAGCTGGAGCTCTTTAGCTTGGAGGAGAAGAGACTGAGGGCGGACTTCATTAATGTTTATAAATATGTGAAGGGCGAGTGTCAGGCTCTTCTCAGTGATGTCCAGTGACAGGACAAAGGGCAGTGGGTGCAAGCTGAAGCATAGCAGGTTCCATCTAAACATGAGAAAAAACTTCACTCTCAGGGTGGCCAAATACTGAAGAGGCTGCCCAGAGAGGTTGTGGAGTCTCCTTCTCTGGAGACATTCAAAACCCACACAGACACGTTCCTGTGACCTACTCTAGATGATCCTGCTCTTGCAGGGGGTTTGGACCAGATGGTCTTTCAAGGTCCTGTCCAATCCCCAAGGTTCTGTGGTTCTGTGATATAAAATGACGTCTGACTTTCCTCTGAATTTTTATTGAAGAATTCCACTGCTCTCAAAACCACAAGAGTTTTTTGAATGTCTACACATAGAAATTATTTCAGATGGGCAGACATTTCTAAATCTAGCAGGAAAAAAACACAATTATTCCAACTGAGATGCAGTTATGGGAAATGAAGGATGTAAAGACTAGCTCTTACACTGCATCTATTAGTAGTAAGGATAATTACCACCTGATTGGGTACAGTGGATTCTCCATCCTTTAGACTTTGAAGTCAAATCTGCACATCTGTTGTTAATGGAATGGAAGCTGTGAGCCTGATGCAGTAAGTATTCAGTGATGTTCTGCAGATTATGCTACGCAGCTTGTCAGCTGCGCGTCTTAACAATCCCTTTTGATCTGTGAGTCACCATGCTTAACTGACATCTAAATAGATATTCTTTCCACACAGAAAGAAACTATTTCAGGAAAACTTGCGACATTTCAGGCTCTAGTACTTGAAATAAAAATCTGGGCTTTTTTTCCAGCTGATTTGAACAGTAGTTCGGTTCTATGAATACACCCACAAACAATTTTAAATCCGGTCTAGATAAATGCTATTAATTCAACTTCAAATCTGCTCTCCAAAGCCAAATCTATTTTCTGTAGCCTGGCAGACACTGCTAATAGAGTTCTGCCCTTTTGCTTTTCCATATTTTAATTCTTAACTGACATTAGTGGCACTGGAATTGAATATTTTACACTAAGAAGTTACAGAGTATGCTGTCAACGGAGAATTGGCATAGAAAATGGCAGTTGTGTATTCCTCTCATTTTTTAATACCCTCATTTCAAACAATGTGTTTTAGCTCTCATATATGTTACGGATCAAGTAATATTCACCATAATATGTTACTATAAATTATATATAAATATTATATATACTTGTATAAAGTGTTTTGCAAATAAAATAATGCATACTTTTACAGGTTAAATAATAAAATGTAGGTACTTTGAACACCTTGGCTGCCCTCAAGTATTTTGAAAATGTAGCATTAGCAACCTACAGAGGTACAACTTCTGTGTGTACACACTTCCCCAGGAGCAAATGAACTATGCAACTGTATTAACAAAAGTGCATCTGCCCAATTGTTTCCTTGTGTAAATACTCAAGCACTTGTAGCAACACCAGACATGGGAGTGAGAACTACAAATGAAGTCAGGGGAGCACAAGGTTCTCATTTTACCCTAAAAGAATGGCTAAAAGTGTAGTCTCATACTACATTTTCCCACAAACATCACTGCATCTAGCAGGTGGAAAACTCCCAAAAATTCAGACACAGATTTAATATATACTATATATTAGTAAATGGAGACAAGCATATAGGTCAGCCTTGTCTCAACTGACATGTTTTCAAGAACCAGATGGATTTTTCTCTCCAGTTAGATTAACTTGCACTAAAACTAGACCCATTTTACTACTGCAGAAAGCACAGAACTTGTAGCCTTGATGTGTGTTTTCCACAGTCTCCAGCCATTGCTCCCATTGATGCAGTTCCAGCACTACAAAAAACACTAAGTAACAGTCGCAATCTGAATTACAAAAATGCTTTTTAAGTATAGTACAGCAGAGGTAAATATCCAAAAACACACAATCTCAGTAATTTTCTTGAACATTCACAATCTTATATGAGCTCCAATAAAATAATAATGATAATAATCTTAAACTAGCTTACTTTGCATGAACTTTGTCAATTTTATTTGCACAATGTAGTGATGAGGAAGCACTGATAAAATGAAGGAACCAATTAATTTTTGCAAATTGTTGTCAAACATCTGACTGAAAAAAAAAAGTTGAAGGTTGTGTTATTGAAGAAAAGAGAAGTCTAACAGAGAGGCATAATTTCCTTCAGCGTACTCATCAGCTATTTGTGATATTACACACTCAGAAAAAGGAACTGGCAACATGGACAGAAGGTATGGTATCAAAATAAATGCAGACAATTAGATTCTCCACAAAGCTATACAGAATGTTATTTGGTATCAGATAATAGAGAGAAAGCTACAGAAAATGAGCAAGAAATGAGAGTGGGAAAGTAATCAAGTTTCTCATTAGGAACGGTGACATCAGACCCAGTAAACGCAATGAGGACAAAGCTCACAAAGCCACAAGATACATGGAAAATGTGCAAACAGTTTGCAAAACAGCAGGCTTTATAGAAGTCAGTGACTGTTGCTGACTGTGATTAAGCCACACATGCTACCAGGCCAAAGGGTTCTTTCCCAAAAGCAATGCAAACCAGCAAGCAAACAAGATGGGCAGTGCCAGGAAGGCTTAGCCTGCCCTGACAGCAGCTCTCCCCAGGGCTTGCACACTGCTGTAATCAAATCCAAGTACTGCAGCATCTCATGCAGAGAAATGGAAAAGGATGCAGAGAGATGTAATAAAAAGGTGGCTGCCTAAATACCCAAGAAAGTGAGAGTACAGAAGACAGCTGAGAGTCGTAGCACTAAGTACACTTTAAACGGCAGTTTCTCTCAGTAGTTTGGGACTAAAGCATGGCCTTACATGCAAACACACAGAGAAGCAGCAAATTAGCACCAGATTATTGTCAGTCTTCTCCCTAAGATCTAGAAACAAGCCCACACTTTAGTAGTGTCTACCAGCATCTGTGATTAAGTTTTGCTCTCACTCTTTCTCCAGGAACCTATCACCAGTAGGATGGCCACAAGCAGTGACTAGCACCTCCTTGGTCTGGGCAACAAAACAGGGAGTGCTGCTTCGACAGGGCATCCAGCTACCTCCACTTTCTTGCTCTTCCAAGTATGAGTGATGACTGCAGAGTCTATCCTGAATTTATCAACCTCAGCAACTTCCAACTGGTACTATAACCATGTCCAGACAACAGTGAACTGGCTTTTATGTACAGTTTTGGATTTTTTTTTTAATCCTGTAATTTATCATCTAAAATAAAAAAAAAAAAAAAAAGGAAAACAAAAAAACCCACACAAAACCAGGGAAAGAAACAACAACAACATCCACATCTTAGCAGTTGTAAAAGCAACATTTCTTACTTCTCCTAGGTGCACATTTCCTAAAGGTCAAAGATACATACTTTAAAATCGCAATGCTTTACAATTGCTTACATTGCAAATACGAATGATGTCTTATCACTGCTTATTTCTTGACATTTTAGTCGCTGTTTTAACTAGACCTATTAACATCCACATAAAAATGGAGTTCTCTAATCTGGAGATTTACACTTGAGCTAGTTGTGTGGTGTCTTGGAATTTTGCAGGGTGGAATGGGCATGAGCTGGAGCACGGGAGGTTCCATGTGAACACGTAGAAAAACTTTCTCATTGCAAGGGTGACAAAACACTGTAACGGGCTGCCCAGAGAGGCTGTGGAGTCTCCTTCTCTGGAAACATTCAAAAACCAACTGGACATGTTCCTTTGTAACCTACTCTAGGTGATTCTGCTGTGGCAGGGCGGTTGGACTAGATGATCTTATGAGGTCACTTCCAACCCCTAATACTCTGTGATTCTGTGAATCAGCTGCTAATTGCTCTCTGCTGCACTCTACCCACTTGCGGGACCCGTTGGGTTTCCTGGGACTGACTAGGAACTTCAGAAGCAGCAAAAGAAAGCCGGTAGAGCTACCACACACCCCCATGTCAGCACTGGCCACAGTGAGGTAAACAGAGAGGCTCAGGGCTTGTGGCTCATTCCTGGGCAGATCCATGCAGGTCATATGTCAGCAAATACTAACTTGGCTTCTCTCAGGTTTTCTCAGTGAAATATGTGATCTAACTGCACAATAAATAAGCAAATGGAAGTCTTGTGTCAGCACTAGCTGCCTAAGCAGCTGAAAAAAGATGATCTCGGCAGATTAGGAAAAATAATTAAAAAAAAAAAAAGAAAAACACACAACACTGAAAACATAACAACTTGCTAAAAGCCAGAGAAGTGGAAACACAAGTGGAAACACAAGTGTTGGACAAACCTGGCTGCCAGGCCTCCTTCAGGCTCCCACTGAGCTTCAAGCCCAGCATCTGAGGTTGTACAGGGAATGGAGGCTGGGCGGGCAAAGCTGGAATATCAGGCGTGTACTGCATTGCTGTCAGCTGTTATTATTCATTTGGCTGCTGTTTTAGGCTCAACCTCAGATCTGCTTTGCACTGACAAGAATAATATTTATGAGTCACAAGATGACCCCGTGAGCTAGAAGCCTACTGTTTCCAAGCCATACTGCTTCAGGAGTGCAAATACAGCTACCACCTGGCTACCAATGAGGCAGCACTGTCCTGTTCATCTCAACAACTTTGTTATCTTAAGCATCAAAACAATCAAGACTCTAAAGAACCTAAATATTAATCACTTTGTACATCTCCCTCAACACCCACTTATTAACAAATTAAGACAACCGCTGCATTAATATCAAGGGGGAATGTAAAATACTTTATGTATACCAAACATTGTCTATACTTTCTATACTGCTTTGGGTATGATATGGTTCAAGCATATTATTGTTTTGTTTGGAATAAATAAATATTGATGAGACATTTATTTATATTTTTCAGCTCCCCTCCACCTTGTGTTACAACAGCAACTTCTGGTTTCTAATTCTTGCCTTTGTTATTGTTTGTATAATTTTACATTATCCTAAGCAACACGTATTTGATGTGGCTATCAAAAAACTGAGTCATACTGTGTCACAACAACGTTTTCTTTTAACTGGAAAAATAACCTTTTTTTTTTTTTTAATGTTTCAAGCGATTTAAAAATAGTACATCTAAAAATAAAGCACTAAAAATAAGGGATCAGAGGAGACTGTATATTCTGCCCCCGAGAAAGAGCCTTGTTTCTATCTCTGCATCAGAACTCTGTCTAAACTACAACAACCTACATGCCTTAAATAATCATTCTTGGTTCCCACAAAGGGAAAAATTGCCATCCTGAATGTGACAGCTGTGACAGAGAACTATTGCATGAAATCCCTGTAGTTTTGGAGGCATGTATATCTACTCAGACCAGTATTAGGAATAGAACACTAAATGATACTCAGCCATCACCTTAACCAAATGTCACAAAACTGAAACAGCTGCACACCTGACAGTGATGCCTCTACCAATGCAGGCATATCACTAGCCTCATACATGCATAATTTGTACCAGCTTTTCCATCTAACATAAAATAAATTTTAAAAAAACAAACAACCACAACTTGCAATGACACCATCCATCAAAATAGCAAATTTGTATAATCTATTTCTAGGAAATTTTTATGTATTTCTATAAAGGGACAGATTCTGCTGTTCTCAGTAGAGAATACTGCAGAGATACTTAAAGCAAATTTTGGTCCTCAACTAGGGTAATCAAAACTGAGAAGCCGTATTAGGCAAAAGCACTCAAAAATAGCTCTTGTGTATCTAATGTTAGAAAACGCAGATATTGGCTGCAATGATGTCATTTTATTTCAGAAAGGAAATTAAAGGAAGACAGCAGATGCAGCTAGATGAACAAAGATAAAAGATAATTTAAATTTACCAGGATAGAAATATTATTTGACACAAAAAAGCAGTGCTTTAAGATTTGAGGAAAGAACAAAGCTAAAATACTGAGTATTTAGCAGCAGGACAGACATTTCATAAAGAGAACTAAAGATATGAAAAACGTATTAAGGAATGCAAACTACTAGCAAGTTAATATTACAAAAAACACAGCTAAGGAAACAAACAATGAGAAAAAGACTTCTGGAGGGAAAAGTCATCACTTGGCACTCTTTGATCTCGGACAGGGCTGGATTCAGCACCATGTGACTAGAAGGACTGACTCCAGAGCTAGTTAAAGGTTGCAGGAGATCCCCTTGCCCAAAATACTTGCTCCCATCAGCTCCTGAGTGTGTGCTGCCTGCTCCAGCAGGGTCTGGCCTAGGTTTGCTCCCCACCATTATATCCTACTCTGGGCTCTGGAGTCAGGGATGAAACAGAAACTAAAGCCTGAATATCAAATGCAGGCTTGTAACACAATACACATCATGTGAATGTGAGGTGTCTACAGGGTATACAAATTATGCTCGTTTTCAGGAGTCAGAAGAGACATCAGCATTCCTGCAAGGTAAATAAGTCTACCCAAAATGAAACTGCTCCAGTGTTTCACAGGGAGTATCATGTACTGCATCAGTATTAATCTTCACTAATATTTTTTAAAGGTTATTTTTTAAAAGGCACACCTACTTGACAGAACAAAATGCATGTATTTTTGGCACAACTTACAGAGACAGTAGCCAGACACCAGAAAGCAGTTAATGAACTCCAACTCATGTTTTCTTACCCCACATTTTGTTCAGTGGCTGTGACTTAATGTTCCAAGAAATAGCAGCTCTCATACACAGGTGACAGAATTAATTTTCTTAAATAGCATTATTGTAGAAAAGGCAAAACTACGCTTTCCAAATATGTAAAGAAACTGAAACAAACTCAATAAATATATTCCTTTTTGTTAGCCTAGAGATTTAATAAAAAAAAAACAAAACAAACAAAACCACCAAACATCTGTGCCTCAGCATGCCCATTTCTTTAATTTAAAAATATATTCCTTACAGAGACAATCTTACTCACCTATCACCCCAAACCTATGTTTTTTGGGTTTTTTTCCCATTTGCTTAGCACATATTAAGACCTCTGACTACAAACCAATTTAATTCCAATGTGACGTACTACCACACTCCAGCAACAATAAAAAACATTATGTTCTACACATTAAACTGTATTATTTTCTTCTCCAATTATTGGACAACTACAGCTCTTTGATGGTGTGTGCCCTCATCTCAGCAACTGCTAATGGATTGTGGGTAAGAGTATAACTTGTTGGGCAGATTATAGAAACCGGCATGGACCTTGTTTAATTACTGTTGTTTTCAACCAAAACCAAACTAGATCTTTTTATGCCAACAGTTTCATCTAGGTGGTTGTACACAGCTCTACCTACAATTGATGTAGTTGATTGTATCTAGTCGATAGTAGCAGCAATTGTGCAGAAATTAAATTCAGATGTGATTCAGGGTGATAAAGTAATTTTGAAAAACTACTGCCAAGTCTCTTTTGGTTTTCTCCTCTCCCGTTTTAGGTATAAAATACAATGATTTCCTGAATTTATGTACAAGCTGGGGGAATACTGACTTTACATGGAGACTGTCACAGTCACATGCCCATGGCAGCTCAAGCTTAAGAAAAACACCCTTTATTGTAATAGGCATGATAATACAGCAAAAGATGCAACACAGAAGATAACTGTGGCTAAGGTTGTTTTTTCATCAGTACATACAAAAAAATACATTTGTGATGACACTACAGAATTTTAGTGTAATACACTGCTCAGAGTTGTAACATTCAACTCCTTAGATGTCAAAAATATGAAAAAAACAGTTGGTAGCTCATTTTCTAATGCAGGCACTGAAATGGTCCTTGGTTTTGAATTAACCTACTTTTGTTATATTAGCTTTTATCTTCCCAGCTCTTGTAACTGGGACCTGCCCTTCACAGGTGGAGCATTGTTTCTACTGGTAGGAGCAGGGCAATACAAGATAATTACTGCTATGTTACACAAGGGTGGTGCTCCATCTTAGAGCTAATTTGCCAGTCTTGCTTGCAGAGTTTCAAGGAACATTGTTAGGTTTATCCATGGTTTTCACAATTAGGGCTTCAAGAATACCTGCTTTCACATTGGATTAAAAGAGCTACATAATCTGTCCTTGGCCTGTGTTCAGATGTAGAGCTCAGGTGACTTATTTCTACAGAGACCTATAGTGGGGCAGAACTACCTGACCACTGAGAGCCCTAGGAATCCCAGTCCTGCAGTGGTGGACAGCTGTGGGAGTAGCAGGTGGGATAAGTAGTGGAAAGCTTTTATTGCTCACTCAGAAGCAGGAGCGCTTCCCCCATAGGAATATTCCCATTTCACTTGAGAGCTGTCAGCTCCTTCAAGTGGTAACAGGAGCTGAAGAAGCTTGCTGGGGGGGGGAAGGGGGGCAGCAGGAGGAGCTCTTCAGTGTAGGGGAGGTTCTAATGAAAAAATTGCTTTCAGTGTTTATTTTCATTTCACAGAGTGCTGAGTAAACAGAGTAAAAGCCCCAGGACTACAGCAGCTTCTTGTTTACCTCAGCAGTACTGACTCAAAGCAACAGAGCAAAGTCTCAGGGAGTGGTGCTCACTCACCTCAATGGAGCTGACACCCGGGTGGTAATACACCTGTGGCTCAAACCACAAAAACCTCTTTATTAGCATTCATGTTTTGCTATTCACTCAAGAAATCAGATTTGACTTCAGACACTGTGGTAGACTATTTGATATACTGATTAAACCTTTAACTGTTTAGAAGAATCCAAATAAGATTTATTTCAGTACATGTCGATACAAGCAATTCCTTGTTTAATTATTAAATACAAATGAGAATTCCATTTAAGGAATTAGTTACACACCTTTTTAATGAATCAAATCTGCCAAAAAGTTGCTGTTAATAAAAAAGCAAAATCTTGGCAAATATTGTATACATCAGATCAAATAAACCTCATGCACTGTGTAGGAGATTCAACAGAATACACTTTCTCAGCTGTACATTCATCTCTGGTTGGACCTGCAAAGTGCTTAGTATCTGCTTCCATAGAAGGGTGATGAAGGCTACACAACACCACTGCAGCTTAGGAGTACACAGTTTCTCAGGCTCACAGGAGTCCATCAGAAAGCACACTGCCAGTATGACAGTCCAATTTCTCCCCTCATCCTACAGCAGGCCACTCCAGGTTTTCAGTTGTGCACGTGAGGACCAAACCTAAACATCCAGGGGCAGAGTACACTATGACAACAGGAAAAGTTCAATCTGATCGAAGTAGATTCAGAAATGAGAATTTAGTGAATGGATAATGAAAGTGCTTAACAGTCAGGGGCATGAGCTCATTCATCCTTTGTCAAGGTTTGATTTTTACTTCCACCAATAATTACACTACACCAGAGCAAACAGGTCCCAATGAGTATCCATAAGGGACATAACCAAATCGTTCATGATGTGGATATGAAGGAAAAAGTTAATATTTACCTTTGCACTTACATATTCTAAAACAGTTTTGATCACTCAGGCGAGGGAAGTTTAGTGAAGAAACTTTCTTAATATGCAATGCTTTAATTGTATAGAATAACTGGCTTATTTTAGTTTCATGAATGTATTAGTTTTACTTTACTGGCTTTTATTACAGTACCTTCCTTGTTGACATGACAAGAATGCTATTATTTGAACATTTTTTGGAATAACCCAGCCTGCTTAAGATTTCATAAGGTCATCACATTTTCTTCGTATCAGATCCCATGCTTCAAATTATTTACTCTAATCTGTATTAAGCTTGTATCTTGGCTAAGTAGACTTTCACATATCCATAATAGTAAGGCAACAAAATAATATTTAATATCCATGATCCCCACTGGCTAAGAAGCTAGCTCACTGCATTTTGCCAATAAATTTGATGCCCCAAAGTCGGAAATACAGAAAAACATCAGGAACACAAAGAGTTCATTCTACTCTAGTGGAACACCATGGTTGTTAGTTGAATTGTGCAAGAGAAGTTCGGACCCAAAATTTTTTAGCATCACAGAATGGGCAGGGTTTGGAAGGGACCTCTGGGGATCATCTAGTCCAGTCCCCTGCTACAGCAGATTCACCTAGATCAGGTTGCACAGGAACACATTCACATAAACCTTCAGCAGCTAGCAGAGGGGATCACTGTGGTTATACAGGCTACACCAACACATGTGTGTGATCCCTGCACTTGCAGCATCTTTGCTTTATTTATGTGGGCAGAAGTTCACCTCATAGGTAAAGTGTTTGTTCCTCTAAGTCTACAAAAAAGTTGAGGTACAGCACAGAAATGGCAGACTTACACAAAACACCAAATTTAGATGTGTTACACCTTTTAATTCAGTATCAGTATACTATACATAGGTTTCAAAATACTTTTTAAAGGGAAACCACAAGAAAAGCTGTCAGCTTTGAAGAAAAAACTGCTGAATACCACTGCAGTTACCCTAATTTTAACAAATCTGCATACAATGTGATGTTGCATTTTCTTTCTCCTTTAATTTTCCATTTCTGTGTCCGACTCTGGCTTCCTGTCAGAAAATTAAAATTCTGTTGAAGACCTTGACTTAAAGGTCTTCATTTGAACATTCAAGTATAGTGAAGAGATGCAAAGCATCTTAAAACTGAAGCCCGATCTAAATAGAAGTTGCTCTACCCACCCCAAACTGTATTCAGCATGATTTACATTCTACATTGTTCCCTTCATCACCATCACCTATATCCCTGTCAAGTTCCAGATCTTCAAAGACACTGCTGTTGTCTGCAGACTCCACTTCTTTACTACTGCATATTGGTATTTTCTTTAACTTTCACAACAATGATTATGTGAGATTCTTCGAGGGCCAAGAATTTAAAGTTAATGCCATAAACTTTTGGAGCATTGACTTACATTTGAACGCACATGAGAAGATGCCAAGGCACTGATGCTGTAACATTTTAATGTTTATGAGACTAGTCCGATGAAAAAACACTCATTTGCTTTGAAAAAAAGACTTAGATACACACATAGAGGCACTTTATTTCAGGTGAGATTTTTCTCTATAATCCTAGGCAAATCACTGTAACCAGTGCTAGTTACCAGATTAATTTCAAAAAACTAAGCTATCCCTTGACACTACCACACAAGCCATCACTCAAGCAATCTAAGTCAGTGCTCTGAATGTTTCTTAATGACAAAGCCAGCCATGACTTTAATCTCTATGAATAAACCTAAAAAAGCACTCCAGCACAGCTCACTTTGTAATCAAGCTGCTTGTATTTGGCCATAGCACCCACATAAACAAAGAAGAGAGTCTTTGCAAAAATAAAAAGGTCCAACTGGAAACAGAGTGTGTGGGAACATTTTTTCATGAAATTAAAAAAATTACCCAGGAATGGGAAAGATTTGAGCAGCTTTTATAATGCAGTGCTGAGGCTAGGCACAGTACCAATCTTTCTGTAAACATAGCTGAGATTTTGCCAAGATAGTTGTGTGCAAATGTTGTTATTAACCAGAGAATACTTGTGAATAAAGTAACATGGTAAAGTCTTTTATAAATCAATTGCTTGAGGGTCTTTGGTGTCATGAACTACAGGTAAACAAAGTTTAGCATGAATTATTCAACACCTAAAACACTGGGAGTCAGTGAAGCTTTCATAAAGAAAATTCTTCTAATTATGAACACATAATTAAACATGAAAAAAGAACCATGGAATATTCAGGTATCTGTAATAATTTGACAACCCATTCTGTCAGTTTAATTTATGCCTGGTTAGGTTTTGTTGAAAAGAAAACCATTCCCTCTGCTTCCACACAAAGTATCTAGGCCAATTATAAATCTTTGTCCCTGCAGTACTAAAAGACAATTCTGAGGTAGCCTATCCATTTTCATAGACAGCATCCTTACTTTCAATTAATAAAACAAAAAGGACACAATCCACATCTCTCAAGTGTGCTATTTCAGATTTTGGAAGACTACTTAAAAGATTCCATCTAATATGACACACAGAAGTGAAGGACATTTGCTTCGTTGCTTATGTAATTAGAGCTCCAACACACTCCAAGTTAACCTTTTCACAAACACAAAAAAACCCCAACAAAACTATGTCAAATAGGACCAAATCCAACAAAAGCAGAGTAACTCATTACAGAAACAGGGTAGTATGTTTTTTATTTGTTTGGGGTTTTTAATAATAATAATAACAACAAAGTAGCAAGGTATAAGGATGCCAGTGACTGAACAAATTTGGAAGTCTGGTATTTTGAACACAATTTTTACTATTTTGGACTCACTCCATTGTTAATATATCCAGTTAACAAAAGTTGTTAGTTACCTCTTACCCTCCTCAGGGTATTTCTTCAGGGTTTTTGAAATAAAAAAGAACACACTAGAAGAAACTGTTCTTTAGTAAAAATCTGTAAGCTGTTTAGAAACAGGACAAAATGCCTCTTGTGTAGGCTGCATTGCATTTGAATTCAGCTAAAAGCCTATGTACCCTAGAATGACTCAATGAATAATCCAATTTACAGTTTCCTATTAAATCTTTAAGTTTTATATGCAGTACTATAAAATCTTATTCTATCATTTCAGATATATACTGCTTTGAATTTAATTTAGTGAAAAGATGTTAGGTTTTAACACGTACCATTTCCTTATGTTACTGTAGCATTTATAGGTAGCTGTACACCAGGAGTGGAGTTAGTCCAGAGTACACAGTTCACAGCCATGTCATCTACTATTTCTTCTAATCCAAGTATAGCACTGGTGTTCTGAAATGGTGAGCCCTTCACCCTCATTGAGATCACCTGAAGCCAGTAAGCTATCCTGTTATGACTTAAAGCATGACCAACATGGGACTAAAGGCACAAGGTAAGGAATGCTTTAACCATTTCAGCAAATGAGGTGAGATTTGAAACTACAAGGTTGGTAGTTTAGTGATGTGGGTTCGGGATTTACACTCCCATTCTCAAACTCCCACTGATGCCACACTTTGGTTTATCTTAAGTACAGTAAGTGAGAAAAGTTTTTCTACCAGGTTCCTTAAGTATGCACATCTAGTGAAGCAATAGTGGAAAAATACATCATACATCAGGCATGTGATCTTTAACCATCCCAGCCCTCTGCCTGTGCTTTTTTTCTCTCCCCTACAAAATGATCATCTGAACAACTGTATGAAAAACTATGTTGTGCAGCTAGCATGCTAGTTAATGAAAGCATCTCTTAAAATCTGTAGATTAAAGAATTAGACCATTACAGATGTGCTTCTGCATACTCCTTGTGCAATGCCTGACTGTCAGAATAATTTTCTTTCCGAGTCAGGGAAGAAACCTGAGTAAGACCGAGTAAAGGTCTTAAGGGAAGAAAACCGAGTAATAGGAGGTAGCCTGCAGCTATTTTGCTCTGGAGTTTGCCCCAGTCAAATCTCAATGTTTAGCAAGTGTTGATTTACATAGTGTTTGCAAGGGAAGTTTGTGAAGAGAGCCAGACCAGTAATTTAGCCGTTAATGAGTCGGTAAAAGCCCACTGCTCAGAAGGGCTATCAAAGGGACAAAACCTGTCAAAGAGGTTTCAGTATTCGTAGTGATTAAAGGTGCCACAGACCACTTTGCAAGGATAGGTTTTTATATTCCAAAGTCCAGTTCTAAAGTAGTTGTATTGCTTTTGGGTGGTGTTGACAGCAGCTTCCGAAAAAAAGTACTCTACGTTTAAAATAGTACAGTAATAACTGGCACGACAGAAGGGCTTTCTTGTGTCTTACAACACAGCTGCAGTCTGTGGTACAGTACCAGTATTACAGAATTATCCTCAGTGGTGTTTTGCCAATTTAGTGCTAATGCACAAAATTGAGTAGTGTATATATTTTATTGCACTCTTAAAATTCTCCAATACACCATAGCAGTAGCTGTAAGAAGTACTACAATGATTTTTTTTTTAAATCTATTATTAGAAGTTGTATTTCATATACAAGTATTTAAGTAATAACATGACTCATTCAAACAACCAGGTTCAGAAATGGAGATAACATTTGTACATCCATTTTCATCTCCATCACCTTATTGCCAAGTACAAAATAGAACTTTAACTTCATATAATGTGCTTCATTGCACGTGTCTCTTTAGCATGCACTGCCATAGAAATTCACCCTTTAAAAAGGACCACAATACCCCACATGAGGCCTCACCAGGGCAGAGAGGAAGTAGAACCTCCCTCGAACTACTAAGCACATCCCTTCTAATATACCCCAGAACGGCATTGGTCTTCTTTGCACAAGAGCACACTGCTGGCTAATGGCCATCCTTCCATTCACCAGGACTCCCAAGTCCTTCTCCTCTTCACTGCTCTCCAGTAGGTCAGTCCCCAACCTATACTGATACATGAAGTTGTTCTTTCCCAGGTGCACGACTCTAGTCCTGCCACTTGTCATCAAGAAGAGGATGGCTCCCTCCTTACTCTGGCCTCTAACCTGGTCAATCAGTTCCATCAGCAATATTGAAGGCTTACAGACAGAAAGAGTACCAAGGTATGACTGAAGGAGCAGAACTTAATTCCAAAATCAGAAGCAGCTTGCCTAAATGAGACTAGGCTTACAGCAGGCCAACCTAGACTACTCCAGAACCTCTTGGATTTATTCACTTACCCTACTTGAGAAAGCAGAACTGTTACAGTCTGTTGCACACTAAGTCATACTTCAATCAGAAGGCACCATGTAGTTTAGACACATCATTGTCAAAACAAGTTCACTCATACACTACAGATAGAGGTTCCTGGGAGAGCTCCACAACAGAGACCAGGGTAGCTGTTAGGGATATGCCCCTTAGATCTATTCTCCATTGTTAAACTTGTACCACAGCATTCACAGAGAAAGTGATCACAGAGGCTTTGCACAACTTCAGTATTTCAGTGAGATTCTCGCATACTGGTACTCTACAGACTGGAAGAGGAAAAAAGTGAAAAATAGTATGTTTTATTGTAGCTACAGCAGCCAATTGAACATAAAGTACTCCCCTATGTGCTAGTTCTAATATTTGCATGTCCTAATTTGTTTTAGTTGATTTTAAAAACCTCCAAAAAAAAAAGAGTAGTTTTAACTCCAGTATATTCAAGTCTTCAAGATATCAAGAATGAAAGATAATCAACTAGGCATCTCACTGAGATATGCCAAAAAAGAGTAAGTGGATTCATTTAAATGAAGTAGACTGCCCGTCTCAAGAATTTCAACTGATCAATAACAACAAAACAAGCCCTAAAGGGCTACAGAAGGTAAAGCATTCTTCATTGTTCACTGTATCCTGTTACCAGCTTGAACATAATTTTAGCTACTCAATTGGTGCTTTTTTGTTTTGGCAATCAGATGATATTGACTTCCTTTTTTTTTTTCTCCCTTCTTTTCCTGTTTGCACACCTGCACTGTCAATGAGCAAACAGCAACAAGATTAGTATTTTATCGTTAGCCCTACTAATCTACATCTATAAAGTGTATAATGACAAAATTATTTCAAAGCTCTGGGGAGAAACCAAATAAAGAAAAAAAACAAACACCCCACCAAAACACAACTGAATTGTAATGCCCAGGTAAAATAATTTTGAAATAAAAAAGGATATTCTTCCAAAGTACTGTCTGCTTCAGATCTAAATTCCACAACCATAACTCATGACAGGTAGCTAGCATCTTAATTACTGACTCTCCAGCTGTATATTTTGAACTGTAGGCTAGGAAGAACTCCCCAAAGCCTTCAGTGCATTGTAGAATAGTGGAAAGTTACCACTGGTAACTTGATTCAAGTCTCTCCCCCTCTACTAAGTTATGAGCTATTTAACTGTCCTTGAGTATCACAGATCCTGGTTATGATCAAACTGGTTATGATGAAACTGAAGCAGTTCAGTTTGCTTTGCCCCTCACACTCCCAGGCTGGACTCCAGCCACACTCAGCTGAAGAAGTGGTATCAAGATAACCCCATCAGCCACTTGTTCAGTTTTAAATATATCTGGCCTGACAACAGAACCATGTACTGGAAAAGTCAAGTGAAAAAATTACTTAATGGCCTCAGGTGCAAAAACGCCTCAGTCTGTATCATTAAGAAATTATCTGAACAAAAGAAATCCTGATTTCAGAAGGTGAACACTCTCGAGGTCTGTCAGACTAAATAAGCTATTGATGACTAACTCATTTTGTGGTAACAACATGGTTCTCCACTACATTCAAGCTACTGCACTCAAAACAGATTCATCAGAACATCCTTTAGTGATGGTAAGAGATTTATGAAGTATCTACCTATATACTATGGGTACAGATTGTACTGTCAATACAACCCAAATATATTTACTTCAGCACTTGTCATCTTTCACACAGTTAAGACTGTTTTCAGAACAAATAGCTCAAATTCCTTTCTACAAAAGAAATGTTAAGGACTAGGGGGAAAAATAAATCTATAATCTTATGTCATTGAAACAAGGATTTAGAATTTTGTATTGTGTTCTGCTCTTCTGGGTACATTTCAGATGTTCCTTTTTCATCCAGTGTTTGGTTCTATCAAAACTGTAACCATAATGGCTTAATTTGGGGCAGTAGGACACATGTAGTTGAACTTTTAGTCTAAGTACAGATTACAATATTTAAGAGATCAAGCTCAATACTGCTAAACTAAGGATCAAAATTTGCTGTCACAGAATTAGTCTTTTTACTGATGAATTGCATGGGAGCAGGTAAGGCAGCTAACTACTTTGGCAGGAGATCCAGAGTACATTTCTAGTGACTGTAATCCTTTTCTGAAGCACATTGTATTTGCTGCCTTCTCAATATGGCTTTATATGTGACTGTTTACTAAAACAGATTCAGGGTCTGGGGTTCACCTCCTTTACCCAAAATCTGCACTGGGAGTACAGAATACAGTGAGACCCCATTCAAGTACATTTCTAAAGAGAAAAAAATAAAGAAAAAAAAGGAGAAAGTTATGTTCAACTGACATCGATATTCTAATTATTACTTCCTTTACTGTTATCAGCAATTAAAGACTGAGGGTTCATGTCACTAGAAAAACTTTGTAACCTTCAATAATTCAAATTCTTTACACTTTAAAATACAGCACTGCTAGTCAACAGACCAACGGAAGCTGTAGAACAAGGACCTGCAACCATGTAAAGCTAAGCTTTTAGTATCATGAAGATGTAGGCCAAATTATTCTATTAGTGCCACCTAACTGCTTAACATCACAATTCCACGTAGAAAGCTGCACACAGCTACAAAGCAAACAGGCTCGATGTGACCCTGCCAAGATTAACCCATGGTTTAAGGAATGTTAGACTACCTAGAAACAGTGTCAACCCTCTTTTAGTGAAGAAGGATGTCTATTATGTCTAAAACAATACCAAATATGGGAATAAGTATTCACTGTTCTTCTGTTTCCTCTCAAGTGTTCCTAGAATGAACCAAGAATAAAACCACAAAGTAAACTACAGGAAGAAACCACTGCTGGTCATGAACTTATTCTGCATATTGAGATCAGGTCTCTGTGGAATGGGTGTGCTGGTATTTCAGGCATTAAGAGCCCTGGAGCCAGAATTCCTATTTACCACTAGAAAAGCTTTAGAGAGTAGTACTCATGGGAACAGCTTCTGGAGAAGCCAGCTGGTAACTGACACTAGAAATGGGTAAACTAAGTATTCCTTTCAATTTTAAAACTGTCAGTTAACGATAGCAGTATCTACATGAAAACAATTCTCTACTACCGCATGCTACTTCAATTTAACCACTCTCCACAAGAGAGGCTCATGCAATTCATTAAAGGTATTCCCAAGACTGATGCCAAGCAGACTGCAATAAGTGGAGACTGTAGTAAATTCTGTGTTTGAAGGCAGCATTAAGCTAGGACAGCTTAATCTCCATTACTGTATGCACCACTTTTAAACCACAATAGAATACATGTCGGTTGTATCAAATGTTTTGCTAATCGCATCACAACATGTATGTCGATTCATTAAAGTATCAAACTGAGCAAATTCTTATTTTCTCCAGATGTAGTCCTGTATTGCCATGCAGATGTACATTATTGCATAGTGCTGTAAGGCAAGAGTGACAGACATAGCTAAGCAGCTCAAGTTACTAGAAACAGGTACTCAATATATCCCTCAAGTTCCACATACTGGATACTCGCACACTGTCAAGTCCTCTTCTGCTTTGTTAGCTACTTGCTCTGCTGAAGACCTGTCCACTCACTCCTCTCATCTGAAAATGACAGTGCCTTGAACTCTGTGGTCACAATCTAACACAGACAAAAAGACCAAGTGAAACACAGGAAAATGGCAAAAGCAGTAGCCTCTTCTATGAAGTTCTCTCCCTACCTCAACTCTGGTCTAAAAGAAACTCAAGCTTTTGGTCATGGAAGGCAAAGTATCAAATTGGACCTCCACAGACACAAGCAGCACCACAATGGGAACTCTTTGTTACAAACAACATTTGAGATATTTTCCCACGTGTCAAGCCTAATTCATCAACGAATAGCAGAGTTTCTAGAAGTTACTGCAACTCCAGCCTTAAGAGTAAAGTCTATTTGCAGATAGCCTACTCCTGTAATCTAAAAAAATCACAAACAGAATGGAATTTGAATCCTTGCAGGGGTCTGAAACACTACTCCTGCAGGGACTTTGCCTTCAACTACTGGTAAGTAAAATATGACACCTGATATTGAATATTGTGCTGGTTTAAGGCTAATTGGAATATTTTAATAGAGAAAATTATATTATAGGCTGTGAAAAGGAAACAATGGTGATGTCTACTTCACTCATAGGCTNCCCAAAAGGCCCCAGTTAAGTACCACTACCTAGCTGGAAGTAAAATGCGTCTGTCACAGAAGTGTTCATACCACTCCTTACTACTGCAACTACCAAATGTGGGTGTTAACCACATGTATTTGGGAGCTGTTGGCTACGGGAGGAAGAACCAATAGCCACCGCAGAGCAAGTAGGCAGATAATAGTTTAGATACACCTCAGGATAAGATTTATGCATTTCTAGACACTTCCCATAGACATCTCAGCAGGTTTAATCTGGTATTCTGTAGCAGGATTCCTATGTTTCCCCTTCCACCAGTGCAAAGCAGTTCCAAGAAGTCACCTTATTCCAGCCTATTCAAGTCTTGTAGGTTACACAAAGAACAGCCAGAATACTCTTGAAAACATCTAAATGGCTCTACTCTTTTTTTTTTAGACTTCTCCACTGCAAAAACCAAAATGTTTTTGTAGGAATCTCTGGTTTGTTGAGTATAGCAATTATTGACCAATATAGTAGCTCCCAGCATATATTTAAAGTTGAGGGGACGCACTGAAAAAGGCTTTGGAGACTACCAACAATACAGCATCAAGTCCTGGAGACATGATTGTGTGTAAGGCATTGCTTTTAAGTGGGAGGGGGGAGCAGGGAAAAAAAAAAAAAACAAACAACCTAGGTCAAGTAATTTTGATCATAGCGGGATTATTCCATTTTAATTGGTAAAGTCAAATATTTGTTTTCATGGGTTGAAGCAGTTCAGAATTTGGGAATTAATCAAGTTTACACAAGAACAGCGTCAGCAGGTTACTATGTTGTACAGAATTTATATGTAATAAAATAATGCATTGTAATACATCAGTTCCCATTGTATCTGAACTTCTATTTCAAACTATGGAAAGACATCGGAAGGGTCCTGACAGAAGCAATGCCAGTGTGGTTTGCTTCCATCAAAATTGTACTATTGAGAACCAACAAAAATTACAGAACTACAATATAAAAGTCTAATACAATGATATATTACTGTGACTAGTTAGTTTTTTCCCTAGATGATCACATCCTATTACTAGTTCCATCAAAAACATAGTATTGACACAAATTACTGTTAAATACAGATTGAGAGCAAAAATAATTATAAAAAATCCATGTTTCATTTGCCTTACCAGAAGATAGTGTATAATTACTTATTAATTCAGATTATGAGGATAGCTAGTACCTCTGTGCTCAGAAAGCAAGGATGGGTGGGTTTGTAGTTTTGTATATTTTTGTATCTTCACACCAAATTTTAAATCTTTAAGTATATCTGCACTATGACTGTTTTCAATTACTGTTATAAATACTTTTGCTCATCTCCCTTTCTTTAGGTATGTAGTGAATACAGCTGGGGATGCAGTACAGGAAAGCAAATTCTTCTCTCACATTGAAAGCAAAAATAAATACCAAAAGTATGCACTTGCTTCTGAGTACCACAGAATGGCCTTTAAGATTAGGTTTAATAAAAGTACTCCTTCACTACATCTCAAGATCACTGCTTTCACTTAGCGAATTAACTGTTTTTCAGTTCATATACCATAACATCTGCAGTAAAATAGTCCAAAACTTCAGTGACCAGAAGTAGTTCTTCTGGCACGTACTGAACACAAATAGCTCAAAGCCCAATGGTTTACAAAATGCTAATACTGTACAGAACACAATATTCAGGTAAACTTTCATCTTTGGAATCCTCTTACTAGCCCATGAAGCAGTAGTACTTTCATATCAAATAGGCTATCCGAATGCACAGGGGTCACAACCCAAAGGGCTTTGAATGCGTTGGCAGCATGT
The DNA here is from genome assembly GCA_013399055.1 of Ramphastos sulfuratus. NCBI lineage: Eukaryota > Metazoa > Chordata > Aves > Piciformes > Ramphastidae > Ramphastos > Ramphastos sulfuratus. The sequence continues at coordinate 112,286 of WBNM01023776.1, forward strand.
GTTAAAAGGAATTCCAACACATTTTGTACCAGTGTACTTCTTTACAGTTGGGAGTAACACAGGGTTATGAGTTACTCCAAAAGCAAATTTGGAAGCACACAGGCACTTGTGGAGACTTCTACCATTCAAGGCATGAAAAAAAAATAAAAAGAGAGAAAGAAAAAAATCCAAACAAAAAGATGAGACAAACTCTTGACTACTGCTTGGCACTGCAACTATATTGCTGACAAGATGTCTCAACTTCCATCCTTCTGTATTTCTGATTTAGCAATATACAACTCAAAGCACAGGAAAATAAATCATAGCAAAAGACAACAGCATGCACCGGTAAACTGCCTAGAATTTAAGGCCTCACAAATGTTGTGGAATGCCAGATCAGAACCAGAAGACTGTCCTAGGTGTAGGATTGAGTATCTGGCAACGTATCATCTCATAAGACACAAGCATGGAAGATTCAGAATCCTGAGCACTAAGAACCTTTGACATGTTTTATAAAGGACAGCAGACTGCATTGTTCAGACTTGAATACAGCCTCAACACTTCCATTAGACAAGACTGACCAAGAATTGGTTACATACTCAGACTCAGCTGACTAAGGTGATTCAGCGAGTGGTTTGGAGCTGGCAAGGAAAAAAACCCTCACACTTCCTGTACGAGGACAAGTGCAGCTAGTCACTCACTACAAGACTGCTAGTCCTGTTTGAAGGATGCCAACAAAACCCTCTCATTTAGACGTCAGACTGCTGAACAAAGCATTAAAATAGGTCCTAGAAGCACATGCTTTTGCATAAACCGTTTATGTTCCTTTTTTTGATGAAGTAGGCCAAAAAAAGATCAATTATCATCCCACCTCAAGAGTACAAAGCCATCATCTTTCACACTGTCCCTGACAGACAGAACTGGCTTTCACCAGGATACTTCTGCCAATTGAAGAATCACACAGATGACAGGAGAACAGGGCACCAGATCTGTTGTACAGTCCTTCTTACACTTCCCAAATAGTGTTGATCAGGAAGCATGCTCAAAGATCTGCTAACACCTGGCTTTAAGTTCAAAATCCACACTTAACTGAATTTAACAGCTTATGCTAATACTCGATTCTTTGTACCCATAAGCACCTCTTAAATATGCTTCTCAATAAGCATCACTTCTGATAACTGACTTATGCTCCAATTACCAATACTGCTTGTCTTGTCAGCTTTCCCGTTTGCTTTGTTTAAAAAAAACATTTTCCATTTCAGGTTAAAAAAATTTATTTAAAATATTTTTTTATATAAATATACTATATGGTTTATGGACCCAACCCACCAACAGCTTTAGTGGCAATTAAATTACTGTCTTTGGAAAAAAGATCCTTAATCACACACCCTTTCCTAAGCTACATTAAATCACCTTCAGCTTAGATATACTTGCTGTTGTACGTGAGGCAAACCCCAGTGCCATTTATACATTTGTATGAACTATATTTAATAAAATAGGCAGAACACACCTGTAAGGTTCATGTGTGAAAAAAGAGTTTAGACTAAAAAAAAAAAAAAAAAGCCTTGTCCTACCACAGCAATGATTTCAAGCAGAGAGAACAGATTTTATGCACTGCCAGGACATGACTGCACACCTGGTCTCCCCAAGGGGCATTCATATTTTTCAAAAGATGAGAGTATCAAAAAAGGAAGTCAGTAGGTGGAGGATGGGAAAGCAAGAAAATGAGGATGAGTCAAGGAGATGAGCGATAGCCGTACTTCCTGGGCAGGACAGTGATTGGCATCCCAGGAACGTGGGGGAAGGGAGCAGGAGATGGGAAAGTCTGACTGAAACACAGCTCCTCACACCCAAGCTCCCTTAGGAGTGCAACAGGAGGCTAGATTGCACAAGAGTCCTAACGATTAGGCGAGGTGAATGCCTAAACAACTTGTCAGAGACAGCTCTCAGTTCTGATCTTAAGATACGGAGAAGATTCTTGTTTACTTTCTGCAGTGTTTCTGATATTTTAAAGTATTTTTATACCAATGTAGAACAAGCAAAAGCAAAACACACAACAGCTCCAGAATACTTTGGCTACAGCTGTTAAAAAAAAAAAAAAAAAAAATCAGAACACACCCCATACACCTGTAATACTTGTTTTTTTTTTAAACTGTTTGTGTATGGACACTTCTGCAGGAGTAACAGCAAAGGTTCCTGCCAGACAAAAGGACAGTGAAGAAATGAACAACCTACAACAGATGAGAAAATGTGTAATAAAATCTTTATGACTTTCCCAAAAAAGGTTTATCCCTTTACACTGATGTAAGCATCAATCTCATTCAAGATGAGACTTTAGACAGTACAAAGTGGCTTTGTTCAAAAACTTAGCATTAGTGCAAGTCAATCCTTTGTCAAGAAAGTCTATGCCTGGTGTTTTGTGTTTGAAAAGAAAATTAACTATTTTCCAAATCCTTTGTAAACCAAACACGCACACACCCCCTTTCCCCGGTTCTGAGAACTGCTTTTTTTTTTTTAGTTTTACTCCTAGTCTTGCTCTGTTAACTCCCAAAACAAAACCTGCTTTAATTAGATGCAAAATCCCTTTCTAACACAGCTCTTAATGCTTTCTAGTAGTCACACATCATCTAGATATAGAATCCAGCTTCCAAAAAAAAAAAAAAAAAAAAAGGCAGACTGAAGTATTGCATTACAACAGCATCTTAGGAAACTGAAAAGGAAAGCAGATCAGTTTGTCACTTATAAATTACACTTGTGCCAATGACCAGAACGAAAGTGTAAATAAAAACCTGACAACTTGCAGATCAACATAGTAAGATAAATTCCAGGGTCACCTGTCGGCAGAACTACAACGACCTGTGTTGGAATCCTCCATGTAACTACAGCAAGCTCACTCCTACATTACCCAGAGTCCCCGGCAAAATGTAAGAGCTGGGAGATGAGGAAGCAAGACTACTTCTTACTGTTTTGCTCCCTTCATCAGATACGGCAACTAAATAGATTTTATTGACAGAAAGAATTCTTCTGTAGCTCTGAAGATGTTTATTTACATGCTACCCATGTAATACACATACTACATTAGAATGTGAACCTAGACATGCAGGCGTTTCCAATTCCTTATGCAGAAATTTGGTACAGGAAAGTACAAGAGAACAGTGCATGACCAGTTAGATCTAAGTCACTTAACTCCCAAAACTGACGTGATATTAAACATACTTGTGAAGAAAAAAAGTACTGAAAATTATTACAGAAGGAACTGAGAAGACTTCATTAAAGAGATGTGCAACTTCTTAATGTTTCAAGCAAGGAAACATACTTTCCATGTTTAGATGAGAACATTACTAAAATTCTACTGAGAACTCAGTAAAAACTTGACTACGCTTCCATGTCTAGCTATCATAAGAACTCTAAAAAAGCTTATTACCCATATTCCACATATGCATAGGTGTTTTAAGAAAGGCAGTTAAGACTGGGACAAGTTATCCCTTCATGTTAAGAAAAAGTAGCTGCAAATAGTTTACCAATAGCATTGTCATCTCCTTGCCTCCACAACAAGCAGTTCTATATGGAGAGAGAAAAAGCAATTCTAGAAGTCAAAAGAAATGATGAGAAAAATGTTTAAGATGTACATGCATACAATCAAATATTCCATTTTCAGCTGCAAAAACTGCATTTGAATAGCATTCTGCATGCATTAGTTTTTCCTGAAAAAGTACTCTTAACATATATGATACACACACTATTCTAGAGGTGTAAACTAGAAAGAAACAGGGACAAGCATGCACACAATGTAAACATAAAACAAAACGCATTTAGTAAAAGTCACTGGTTTTGCTACCGAACATGTTACCATCTTTCATTACACTTTGTATATCAGCCAGACAGAAATACCATACAGCTAGAAGATTTTTCCATTAATGGAGCTCTAGACATAATGTAAAGCACATGGTGTTACCCTCTCTACTATTCCACATTTGGCAGATAGCAAGGTTTGAGCTGCACCAGACAGAAAAGCACCCTTTGAACACAAGCATCAGAGTCTTGCTTATGACTTTCTTGCAGGAAAAAGACTTAAAGAGCATGAGGTCTCAGCTTGCATCACATCAACTATTTTAAGTTCAAATCCCAAAGGCTAACAATACTGTCACATTAACACGACAAGATTATTTCTGCTATGTGATACAGATTCTCTATCCAACTCAATCTAAGACCCCCCCCCAATGCATCTCTATGAACTACTTAATGACACTATGTAGGTGTAAGCTCACCATATAAAAGCAAAAGCTACATAATGTTCAACTGATCTTGTTTTTCACCTCAAGCAAGTTTCAGCTTAGTTCACTGAGAGGTTTCCTGAACATTAAAGACCTAGTCCACCACTGGAGTGGGAGTACTTCTACACTTACATAATCCACATCTTTGAGTACTTACCTGTAGCAGCTAAACTGCTGGAGGCCACTTTTTATCTTGAATTAAAAAAAAATGAAATGCAAACTTAACAGAAGGGATACGTTTCTAAAGAAAAAAAAAAAAATCAACAGCTGTCACACGTTCCTTAAAACTGTCAGCTTGAGTGCAGTTTTTCCCCACTGTTGCTCATTCCCACATTGTACTACAGCATACAACCATGAAACAGCTCACTCCATGTCTGCAGATCTGCTGAAACCAGTTAACTCAATACAGATAAAGCAGGGAAAAAAGTGCAGAAGTATCGAAAAGTTGCAGAGCTACACAATCTTGCAAGCAAACCTGCTAGGGGAAATGTACCACAGCACAGAATTTAGAGAAGAGGACACATGCATACCAGCACAGCCTTTATGTGCTCTGGTGCATCAGACCACCCAAGATGCATAAAACAACTACAACCGATGTCAGTGTTAAAGCAGCATCCTACATTATAGACCTTCTCAGACAGGAAAAGTTCATGCCAAAGTCTACAGACATGTCATGGCTGAAAAGACCAAATTCAGAGAACATGCTGCTTTTTCTCTCCTCCACAGAAATCGAAATCGTCAAGACAAAAATAAGGATTTTTTTTTTTTTTAATACAGCACAGACGACAAGTATAAAGTTTCAGGATATTGGTAGAGTGATTCATGTTCATAAGCAGTCATTTTAACTCCTGCCAGGCAATCCTTCTGCCAGCTTTTAAGTTATGAAGTGCTACCTCCCAATGATTATCAAGTAATTAATCATAACTCTTAGAAAAAACAGTATTTTGAATAAGTAGTAAGTATTTTCTGGTTTTGCAATAGTCATTACTTACAGACAATCTCAAAAGAATTGGTTCATATTATTTTGAGAACTCACAGTGATTAACTGAATGCTATTTCAGTATCAAATTAAATGCTGGAGAAGAACTGCCTGAATAGTTCCCTAAAATGGTATCTTGTGGAATAAACCAGTCTTTTATTTCCTTAAAACTCATCAAGTATATTACCAATTAGTTTACATGTATTTACAAGAACTGTATTTTGATAAATACTTTTAATCAAAAAGAAATTAATGGTGCACAACAGACTCACTGGTCTCATAGTGTTATTGTTAACAGGCAGATTAACTTTGAAGGACCTGCACTAAGGACTTCCAACCCCACTTAATGATGTCATTTAAGGATGATACATAATCTTTACCAATTAGTATGTGAATGCCACAGGTGTCTGTGACCTAACAAGCAATGAGGAAGCAGAAGTTACCTGAAAGAGTTGATATGAAACACCTGACTAAGCAATCAATTCACTGGGTACACAGGTATTTATCTTTATTGAAGCTCCTTACAGGACTGTATGAATTGGTGGTACCACTGTCCCTTACTGCAACAGAAACTTCAGCTTCCTAACCTCTAGAATGCTTTATTTAAAGCAAAGCCTCGTGCTCAACACAGGTATAGTCAGGTGCAACTACACTTGCCTCAGGAAATTAAAATACAGACACCGGCCATAAGAGGGGCATCCTTGAAAAGGTATCAGGAATGAAGAGCCCAAGGAAACGCTCCATTTGAGTCATTAAGGCTCTAAATGCACGCGGACTAGGTTGGTCGCTCTTTAAAACTTCACTTTAGCTAAATAAGGTTTAGTAGGAATGATCCAAAAGTTCTCAAAGTATCTTAACTTTCACATCTTTAGTATTCCACTTTAGAAGAGTTTTTAATAAAGGTTATGGATTTCAACCTAGTTCGCCCCCACATATTCTAAGTTCTTGTGTAACAGGCTGTCATAATCATTATTTGGATTACTTCAGGATGAAAACTATTAGCAATCCTCGGCAATCAATTGCTAAGAATAGAGCAGGTTCAGTTGATGAACCTCAGTATTCCCTCAGTCTAGCACTTAAATGTGTTTTACCGATACCGGATCTCCTTATCCTATCAGACCTGCAGTAGCTGCAGTGACCAAACGTCCCGACTTCGGGAGTTGTATTTGTTGCTCAGACCAGTTTTCTTCGATGCCCGACACCAGGCCAGCCACTCAGAAGGCGGCCGGAGCGGACACCGACACTCGGACACAGATGCCAGAGGGCGACAGCTAGGGGAGGGTGGTCTGCACGCAGAAACCCCTCCAGAAGCGCGCTCTGAAGCGCAGATGCGTCACCTGTTGTTCAGCAAACGCCGCCGCGCTACCTTTCCACGAGGTTTTTCCTGCTTGAGGAAACCAAACAGCCAAAATCTCTGTAGGTCCCGAGGAACGACGAGACTAGCGCTCCACAAAACACGGCAGGGGGCCGCCGGCCCTGGCCGCTCAAGAGCGAAGCCGGCGCGCCCCAGCGCCGACATCTACTCAGAGGCCACGGGGCCAGCAGCCCGCGACTTCAAGGCTTGCGTCCCGGTCAAGCGCTTGGCATGGCACCGGTTACACAACCACCCCCTCACCGCGGCCTCCCCACAGCGAGGGTCAGGGAGGGCTGCACATAGCCCCTTCCCGGTAGAGCACGAGGAAACGTGCACAGGCGCCGAGGCAGCCACGCTCCCCTCGCCAAGCGCCAGCCCGCCCTCCGCGACCCCCAGCTCGCGAGAGCCACCAGCACCACCGCCGCGCCCAGCGCCTACCATCGCGGTTCCTCCGCGCTCCGCTGCCCGCGGGTCTGCCCAGACACTCCGGCGCCCCGGGACGGACGGAGAGAAGGGAGGAGCACAGAGCTGACGGAGGGAAACGGAGCCCGCCCTCCCAGCGCGCGCAGCTCGTCGCCGGGGCGGGGCGGCCGCGCGACTGCTGGTGCTAGCGCTGGCGGGACAAGCAGTTCCCCACGCCGCCCGCGGGCGCCGTGTCCATAGATGGTGAGCTCGCCGCGGGACAGCCAATCGCCTGAGGGGATCCCGGTGTGGCGACGCGCGCCCTAACCTCCCCCAAGCGCGCTCCCGCCTGCTCTGGGGGCGCGGCACCTTCGTGCGTGTCCCCGCTGCCGGGCCTGTGCGCTGCTGCCGTACCGGACGGGAGTGTTGGCGGCCCCCGGCAAGTGTCCTGCTGCCTCCCCTCCAGTCCTAGCTCTTCCCTCCGTCCATCTGAACGTAACAGGACTTTCTTTCATCTCTGATTAAGAAATGCAGTTACTGGGGAAAATAATAGGGACTAGGTTATACAAGACATACTTACTATTTTTTTATTGTTAGTTTCTATAAGCAAAATAAAAACTTCCAAACTAATTTAGAAATTGGGCATAAGTGGATTTAATTCCAGCATTTGGGAGGAGAGCACTGCTCTGGCTGCTTCTGAGGCAGATGGTCCTGTCAGTGCAGAGGAAAAGGAGTGCCACTCCACACAGATACATGAATCTCCTGCAGGGTCAGTATGTTGGTTTGCAAACATTGAACACGGCTGATCAAATTCAAACCACCCTGATGTGTTCAGTACATCAACAGAACAAAACGTAGACTATTTATCTGATCCTTTCTTAGGTGCCACAAACTTTGGAGGTTTGGGTAAAACACAACAGCTCCTTTCGCATTCTGGGTTTTGAAGAATGCCAAAATATTTTCTCCGCTCAGCTGGTTTTACATTGAATGATTCCTGATCCGTGAAGCTGGGGATTTCCATAGTGGATTGTTCTGAAACAGAGAATTACACTAGATAGGCTGCTCAGAGTGGTTGTGGAGTCTCCTCTGGAGACTTTCCAAACCTGCCTGGATGCATTCCTGTGTGGACTACCCTAGGTGATCCTGCGTTTGGCAGGGCAGTTGGGCTCAATGATCTCTGGAGGTCCCTTCCAACTCTAACGTTCTGTGATGCTGTGATAGTAAGGTTTATCCAGTTGGTATTCTTTTATTGCAGCACTGGCTTACACCGGGATCTCTCCCAAAGTGTGCACCACCAAATCCATGGACACATGAGTTTTTATTGCATATAAACAGTATCACATAGCGACTACAAGGTCCACTGTTTTTGCAGGGGCTGAGCCTCACAAAATTCATTTATCTCCACAAACCCCTTTGGAATCACACATTAAAAAACAAAAACAAAAACAAAACAAACAAACAAAAAAAACCAACCAAAAAACAAAAACACACAAAACCCACAACAACAACTAAAAACAACCATATTTTAACTTTCTGTCTTTCAGCTTGGATGTTAACTGACATCTATATGTGGGGTAGGAAATATTTTCATTGAGAAAGTAGCTGAGTGGTAAATATGAGCAGCAATAGCTATTAAAGCACAAACACATCTGTCAGCATTACAGTGAGCAGAATTTCATAGGAGATAGATTTGACACTTTGATTTCTGATAAAGTATAACAGTGGTTTTATGGAAATAGGACAAAAGTAGTTTGCCTAGTATTTTATTTTAACAAAGAAATGTTACATAAATTTATGAGACTGTGGTAAAAAGCGGTGAAAAAAAACTTGTCAGAATCCAGAGAGCATATATAGGGGCAACAAAAGAAAGAGAATCGATATAGGTTTTGTAGAATTTTCAGTTTGCTTTGGATGTGGGCCTAGGTTCATTTTCTTAAGAAACATATATTTGTATGCATGTGTGTTTACATACATACAAACGTCCTTACAGTAAGTTATGAGAAAAGCAGAGAAATCAGGCTATGAAAAAAGAGTAAAATAGTGCATAGGTAATTGAGAAGCTAGTTTCAAACTCACTGCATTTTACATATGCTGTTGGGGTCCATCTACTGTAGATGAACTGGAAGATGACTTCACAGTATCACAGTATCACCAAGGTTGGAAGAGACCTCAAAGATCATCAAGTCCAACCCATTACCACAGACCTCAAGACTAGACCATGGCACCAAGTGCCACGTCCAAACCTGCCTTGAACACCTCCAGGGACGGTGACTCCACCACCTCCCTGGGCAGCCCATTCCAGTGGGGAATGACTCTCTCAGTGAAGAACTTTCTCCTCACCTCCAGCCTAAACTTCCCCTGGCACAGCTTGAGACTGTGTCCTCTTGTTCTGGTGCTGGTTGCCTGAGAGAAGAAAGCAACCTCCTGCTGGCCACAACCACCCTTCAGGTAGTTGTAGACAGCAAGAAGGTCTCCCCTGAGCCTCCTCTTCACCAGGCTAAACAATCCCAGCTCCCTCAGCCTCTCCTCATAGGGCTTGTGCTCGAGGCCTCTCACCAGCCTCGTTGCCCTTCTCTGGACACGTTCAAGTACCTCAATGTCCTTCTTAAATTGAGGGGCCCAGAACTGGACACAGTACTCGAGGTGTGGCCTAACCAGTGCAGAGTACAGGGGGAGAATGACCTCCCTGCTCCTGCTGGCCACACTATTCCTGATGCAGGCCAGGATGCAGACTTAGAACAAAACTTTTAGGGCCAAAGGCATAAATGCTCTGCATCTGCATGAACCTTTGCTAAACAGTTTGTGTACCAAGCACAGTAATTCACAATGAACTCTTTTCATGCTCTTAAACACAGTCATTTAATTCTGCTTATTTTAATGATAAACATCTAATTCCCAAGATGACTACATTAAGTGATTGATACTTATTCAACCTCTATGCTCAGCAGCAAGGGAAGGCACTTCCCTTCAAATACGGTGGTGTGCCTGAATGGTCTGTGTGCCTGGGCTCCTCCAGCCCATAATGGTTAATAGTAATCTCTGAGAAAGGCAGAACACGCATTTTCATCTCAAGGAGCTCAACCAGAGTAAAAAGGAATCTCTGTACTTATAAGTGATGCCCAATATTAGAAGTTGTGGTATTTCTATTACAAATTCATATAGACCTGTAAAAGATCTAACTTGAAAAGATTTAGGAAAAAATCCCTTCATTTCATCAATTTACTCAGTGTGTGCATTGTCTGGCAGTGTTGTATTTGGTTAGTAACACCTACCAGCTCATGCACAGAAGTGTTAACACCAAGAATCATTTTGAGGATATTTTCTAGCTGCAAGCAGTTGGAGCACTTGATCCTCCTGATATTGATCACTAGTACTAAGCTTCAGGAAAACATTTAAGGACAAGCTACGCTTCAGTGCCTGAGGAGGTTTACTGACCTCGCATTCAGGACTTGTTTAAAGGGTGGGTACAGGTTCAGCACTCTCCCAAGTGACTACAGCCTCTTTGACATCATCTGGTCTGGAGCTCATACTGCACAGAGTGGTGCCACAAGAAAGAAGTTCTTGCCTCCATAGTGTGGTGTTTCCACCTACCCATTGCCTGAGTGACAGTGTGCCAACCCCCAATAGTAATCAGACTGATGATGAAATCTGTAAAGACTAAACTGTCTAAAAGAAGAACATGGTCTTTACCTCTGGAAACACCACAGAAAACATTTTTCCCTTGCTCTTCATTCTAAAATCATTACTGTGGCTTCAGAAAGAAACAGCTCTTGTGAGAAGTCAGTGAATCTGGAAAAGATTAGAAATTTTATTGAAATAGGCAGTGCCCTGACTGCTTTCTAACTGGTGAAAACTGACATCAAAGGAAAAAATGCCATTACTGCCTTTCTCTTGCTTACAAAATGTATTGAGAGGAAGTTTTTATAAGCTGAACGCTTGTCTTTGTTGACCAGGATAAATTAATTAATAGTTTAATTAATGCCTGAAATCAACTAAAATAAGACTTAATACCCTTAACAAAGCATCATACTTTTAGTTAGAAACCAGTACAATCTGGTGTTTCTTAGAAAGATGAAGGATTTATGTTGTAGAAAAACAAATGGTACAAAACTAAGGAAACTTTAAAATTTCAATGTAATTTTTTGCTGTATCTGCTTGCTCAAGAATAAATAGACACTTTATAATCTTAATGTTTTCTGCTAAAATGCAGGTGGCTACATTCTGCCTTCAATTACACTTGGGGAATGTAGAATTTTACTTACAGAAAATAAAAATGGATTCAGCAACTTCTTGTTACATACAGAGAGAAAACAGCACAAATAAAACAAAGGCAGAAGTTTATTACCTAAAATATGATGAAATAATTTCAATGATTAAGACAGATTTCCATGCTGGAAAACATGGTAATTTCAGCTTTCTCTCACTCTCTTTCTCTGTATCTAACACAATTCCTTCCTTCTTTCTTCTCTTTTGTTGGCCTTAAAGCAGCATATCTGTTTATAGATTTTGCTTATTAACATGTTTGACAAGTCTATCTAAAATACCACTAGAGTAAAAAATACAGTAATAAAGTCAACAGCCCTCAGTTTGTTTTTTTGAGGAAAAATACCTTGTGGCTCCTTTACTCTGTATCTAACTAAGAGAAGCCTCAGACATACGAGACACTCAGAATTCATGTTGCTGAATTTTTCTCCAGCTGTAAACCAAACTGTATGAATAATGATGTTATTTGCAAGGCTAGTGTAAAGCTGGAAGAAGTCCATGAGGTCTTGGTAACTGAGAAGTTTTGCCTCCTGCTTTCCTGTGGCTAACTTCAGCTAAGCTATGTAGGTTCACTTTAGCAAAGTACAAGCATTGTATTTTTTTCTTCCTCAGAAGGAGATTTTTTTTAAACATTACACAAGCTTTTAAGATCAAAACTTTACATTACAATGAGCAACCTGATCTAACATCAACATTAGGCCTGCTTTGAGCAGGGAGCAGGGATTGGACCACAATCCTTTCTGAGGTCCTTTCCAGCCTAAAAGTCCAGGTCCCTGATGAGGGCAGGCTTTGGGGGATCTTTCAGGAGTCCCCAGTATCTAAGATGAAGTCATCAAGATGGCAAAGCCCAACTCTTCACAGTGGTGTGTGGTGGGAAGACAACATAAATGCAATCAGGAGAGGTTCAAACTAGGTATAAGGAAAATGTTTTTCCCACCATGGCCAATCAGCCATGTGTGCAGACTGCCCATAGAGGCTGGGCAGTCTCCATCCTTGAACGTATTCAAGAACAGTTTGAATAAGCCCCTGAATTACTGCATTTGGCCTTGTCAATCACCTCATTTGAAGCATTTTAAAAGTACCTAGAACATGTTTTGTTTCTGGTCCTATCCTTTGATGTGGGTATTACTTTAAAATAAATAGGTCAGTCAGAGTGTGGATTTCGACCCCGCCCTGCTTTTTACAATACCATGTGCATACTGTAACATTTTTTACCCGTTGCAGCTCCCAGTTCTGCAATGACTGGCCTATACAATATAGGATGTTACACCAAAATAGGATCTTCAACCAAAATCAGAGACAATCTACTATTTCAGTGTGAACTGATGCGGTAAATTTCTTTCTGATCTTAGCCTTTGTTTACCTAAGGTGGTTGCACTGAAGTCCAAAGAATGACACAACCTGGAAAGAAAAGTGAAGGCAGACACACCCTGTATGGACTTTGTTATTCCAGTAATGCTTTCTCTTAGCTCATATGCTTCTACTGTGCAAACAGACAGATCATCTTTTCTGTGACGTATGAAGTTTTACTGAAGCTACACGTTAGAGCTTGTTTAAAAATATAACCCAGAAATCTTACAAACAGAAGTATTGTTCACGATTGATTTTAGTAGTCTTGTGTTCTGCCCGGATTTGTTCCATGCTCTGGAAAAATCCATACTTTCAGTCGTTAGCACCTTTAGAAATTCGGAGTAACTGCTGTTTCACCAACACCAAACTTTCTTCCTGGAAACTGACATTTGCTGGCGCGGCAACCGCAGGCATGGCTCCGAGCTCCGCGCATCCCCCACGCCCAGGGAACGCAGGTGTTCTTTGCGAGGTCCATCCCCTCTACCCCTCCGAGATGCGGGCACTGCTATTAGGTATCTGTGAGGAAGCGATGGTTAAAAGGAGTTTGTCCGGGCGGTTGGAATATCCCTCCCCCCTCCCCCGCGAAGGGCTGCCGCCGCCGCCGCGCTGCCCCCCGACAAGCGCGTTCCCATGGTGACGGCGTCCTGGCAACGGCTCCCGCAGCCCGGCCTGCGGCGGCCGCCTCGCTTTGCTCCGCACCCGCTCCCGCAGTGCCCCGCTCCGCTCCGCGCAGCCGGGCTGGCGGAGGGCCGTCACGTCGCAGGTGGGCAGACGGACGGACGCTCGGGCTGCGTAGAAGCAGCCACAACGCTTCGCAGACGGGCGCTGTAGCGGCGGCCGCTGTGGCGGTGAGGAGCGGGGCTCGGCCGACCGGCGGGATGCGGGGAAAGGCGGGCGGCCCGGTCCTGCCCTGAGCCAGCACTGGTGAGTGAGCGCAGCGCCCTGCGCCCTCCGCACCGCCCGTCCCAGCTACGTCCCCCCGTGTTGCATGGCCGTAGAGCGGTGTCCGCGCTGTGGTGTCCTGTGAGACGTGGTATATGGTCTCCACCACCACCACCTCGTGTACCGGTGACCCTTCCAGCGCGTAGCGCTACGGTCCCTCGGGGTCCCGAGCCTGCCTGCGTGGCGAGGCCGCCTGCGAGGCAGGGCGCAGGTGGAGCCGGTGCCCCCGCATGGCACGGCACGGCACAGGCTCGGACTCCAGCTCGGACCCAAACGCTGCGCAGCTGCACCAGCGCGACCAAACATCGGAGCCATCGGACCTGTTCCTCAGGAGGACTCTTGGCCCGGGCTCAGAAGCAGGCCGGCACTGCTTCACCTCCCTGTGGCAGAGAGCCGTCCCCTGCACCCCACCGCACACGCATTCAAGGAGCGCAGAAAAGGTTTAGCAAGGGTTTGTTTCACGTGGCTCACTGACACGGTCGGGGTTTGACCTCTCTTCTTGCTGAGCTGCAACACGGACTTTTTAACTTACTCCCTAACGCTGCCCCGAAGTGCCTAAGAGCAGTACCAGGAGCTTTCGGCTCCTGGGCTGGTTGTGTCATATGCTCCCTGCACAGCAACCAAAGCGGTTTCTATTTTAAGAAGAAAAGAGTGATTAAAGTGTTTGCCTAGGCAGGTATTTCAGTCTGCTTTAATTCCCGTGTGACTTGTAGCAAGTCACATAGCCTTCCCCGTGCTTCACTTCCTCACCAGAAACCTAAGGAAAATGATATTTTCAGGGATAATAATGCTTTCATACCCCACAGGCATATTGTGAGAATGAATGTGAAAAGTGCTCCAAGGTGCACAGATATTACAGCAGCTGTTAGACATAGGTTATAATGGAAGATGGAGAGCTGAGCACGACAGAGGTGATTATCCTTCAAAACAGGAGAAATGGAAAACCTACAGAAAGTAAACAAGCAAGGCAGTATGCTGAAGCAGGGAAGTGATGCCATAGTGCAAAGAGCAAGGAACGAACTTTAGGTTGCTGCGAGTGTTTCTTCAACATGTCCTATGTCTTTTCTTTCCAAGCTTTTACGTATCTCCCACCAGTGACTTCAAGAAATGATAAAGTGCCCCATGTTTGTATGGAAAATCTGCCTTACGTATCAAGTGAACTGTTACTTTTGGCAATTTGGTATACCATTTACAACTCGGAAAAGCCTTTATCTCCTCTGTGTGACAGGTATACTTGGAATATTCAGTAAATTAAATCAATCAACCAAAATATACTGGATTAGTATATCACGATGTAAATTGTCGTAGCAGTATCGATCAGGAGGCAACATAATTTCTAAAAAAAAACCCTATTAAGCACCTGAAGCCAATATTTCAAATGGTATCTAAGTTAATTCCAGTGTTTGCCATTAAAATTGGAGATACATGAAATTACACTTGTCTGAATCCAGGCATCAGAACATCTTATTTTTTTTCTTTTATGTTTATTAATCTAAATCAGTATTACAGAGAGGGAATTTGTCAGCAGTTCTGACACCAATCTGTTATTGTTTACTGCAGATATCTCCAAACTGCAGAAAAGTTGTAAAACTGCTGAACAAGATCTTAACGCATCCCTTCTGGATCTTGGACCAGATCAGGAAATAAGATAACTGATGATACTTAACTGTGCACTGAGTGGTGTGCTGAAGCCAGCAATAACGAATGAGAAATCTATCTCTAACTTTTTCATGTGCACAATTTCTTCAGATATTTGTATTTAGCTGCACATCTAATGGCAATCTGACAGAAAACGTAAAAACTTCAAGCAATCTCATGGTTACTCTGCAGCAAACGTATCTTTTGGTCAACAATAAATGGAACTGAAGGCCGTAAGATTAAAACACTTGTTTTGTTTTGTTTGGTTTTCATAAGGTGTGTTTTGCTAAGATTCTGCTAGAGCTACAAACATTAATGTTTGCTCTTAATTTTTCTAAGTAGCATGCAGTGCTTTGCTGCTGTAATATGCATAACTCTTCTTAAATCAGTGGGCTATTCCTGTCTTTATAGCTAAACTGTGTTTAAATGCTTCACTGAATTAAGATCATTAAAACATGTTATGGCTCAGAGACCTAAATGAGCTTAGATCTCCTAATTACTAGGTGCCCAGTTACTGTTTGAGCTGGTAGGATGGCTGGGAGGGATGCCCTGCAGAGTGTTGGCATTGTTTAAAAAAAAACAACAGGGAAACGAGTGTGAGGAGCAGACTGTAGGAGTGGACATTGAGTGTCTGTGCAGGACCTTGAGTCATCATAATGATAGCCAGCTCTTACACCACACTTTATTACTTATATGCATGTTAAGAACTTAAACAAGGAGGTAGGTATCATTATCTTGGTCTTCCATAGATGGAGTTTGAGTCATTAGACACGGAGATAACTTGTCCAAAGTCATCAGGATCAGAGATGGAGCAAGGAATTAAATCCAGACCTTCTGAATTCCAGTCTAGCGTGATTGCTGCACAGCAACTCAGCTTCTCTTAAAACTTTTTTTTTTTTTTTCCCCTAATTTGTAGTTTCTGAAGCACTGTGCTATAAATAGAACACACATACTGTGACAGTGTTTGCTTTCTGCTTTTGGGCAATGATTTCATACTTTTCTAAAACACAAACATGCATTGCACTTTGAGATCTCAGAGGATAGTCCTTTTGCTTCTTTGAATTTATATTTGACTATTTTGTTTCAATAACCTTATTTTTCCTCTTTCTCTTTGTACAGCATATTGCATCAGATTTCATCAGGAATTACAAAATTCTTTTCATACATCCCTCTTTAGTTTTCAGAGAGAATTTTAGATTTCCAGGGAATTCAGACTCAGGGCATGCTCATTATCGCTATAGTCAAAAATGCTTTTCTGTTTTATGTCAGGCACTGGTCTCACAGTAAGAAGGATATCTAAAATGTCTTTCTGAAGCTATTTAACAGACCTGTCCTGCTCTAACATCTGCCACCATCTGGCTGGTTATGTCTGAAAATTTCAACAGAATCTATATTCTTACCACAGATGAATTTACTTAAAACATAAAGTGTAGTCACTTAGATTTGAAGACAACTCAATAAAAGACTCCGCTTTGCTAAACTGTGCTGATGTCTAACACATTTTATTTAGGTTTCTGATTTACCTAAAAAAAAAAAAACCACCTTACCTTTAATAATCTGCTGCCATGAAATACTTTTATTCTCTAGCCAATACTTTCTCAAACTTTATGACAATCCTGCAGTTCTTATTCACTGATTGATGATGTCTGAGACTGGTAGACAGATCAGGGACAAGAAGTTTGCCTCTGTCCTGTCAAACCAGTTCCATGGGTCAACAGCAGATTTCAGTTTTAAGGCTGTCAACCTTGCTTTTTTCAAGAGTATCATTTTCACTATAAAGAGCTTTTTAGTAGTTTTCAGTTTTCATTCTTTTGCATTAATTTTTATTTGCAATTATTCCATAAACAGTATTTGAACTCCAAGATCAGAGCTGTCAGTGTAATCTTAAACTTTACTTAAAGATCCACTTAAAGCAGAAGCATTAAGTCATTTCAGTGCCAGATATAAACTATTAAATAATTCAATGTGTACTTTTTCAACAGACATAAATTATTGACCAGAAAATGGCCCAGCGAAGCCCAATCTTCCCAACTCTTGCCCCTTCTGAAAGGTACAGTTTGGAATGTGAAAAATGAAATCTTCATATTGCAGAGTATTTTGTGTATCTCAGTGCCCTTTTATGTAGTAATGCTGCGACGTGGGGCTTTGGCATTAGCATGCAAAGTGAAATACCACAGACTCATTCAAACCATGGCCCAAATCACAATTCCTTACTCAGCTTTTACTTAGCCCATTTGCAAATAAGTTGAGTAGCTTAAACTGTAACCTGAGAAAGCCAAGAATACTATATGTTAGCCAGTCTTCTGATAGTGTGAAGTGAGAAAACTCAGACCCAAAAGACCTTTGTTGGAGTCCTCATACATCTCTATCAATATTGCAATGGTGAAAAGAAACTTAATTTGGCTCATTCACAGGAAACAACATGGACAATATACAGTAAATAACAAGAGTTCCAAGAAAAAAATCTCTTTAAAATGGGGTTGAACTTCTATCTTCCACTTACGCTTCTGAAAATTCTGTTTACAGAATACAGCAGCAGGGAAAGATTTCATGCATGTGCAGCTTTCTGTTTTTTTTTTACTTTGAGCACCCATGAGCTCCATTGCTTTCCATGGAAGTTATGCAGTGCAGATTTCTCTTGAAAAATCTAGACAATTATTCACGGTATGCAAATGTAAAATCTTTTGGGGAAAATCTGACTTCAAAGACTATGAGAAGCTTGTCATAATTTTGGTCTCTCCTCAGTTTCTGCACCTATATAAGCTTCTGGCTTGCTCATGAGGGATCATCAAGCTTCTGTATGGTATTACAGGCTAGCTATAAATACTGAAGAAAGGAATGGACTCAAGCTACTTCATGTTAATCTTGGTTTGGTTTCATTTAATTTGCAGTATCTACCTTTTACAGTTACTGCTTCGATTAAGCCTGAAAATTGTAAAGACTATAAATATCATTCATTTTGAAGCTCAGTAAGAGGATTTTGCATTTGGATACTTAATCAAATTACAATTCTGAGTTGTAACTACCTTTATAACACTAATATCCTTAAATCCTATGCTTTTGTAATCTTCCTTAAAGAGTAGGAAAAAAGAGCCTGACCCACCTTTGTACAAGATGCACACAGTAGCCAACATAGCACCCACTTATTTCTAACAGCAGGCCCTCTCCATGTGAGTGTTTTGGTGCTTCTCCCCAGTACTACTACTAAGATAGTATCTCACTGTCTTCAGTGGAAAGAGTTTTGTGTGGGAATGTAACAACATCTGGCTGTTATTCTTCACTAGACGGGTTCGAAACATACCGCTGCATAGCCAGGCGCTGACAGCAGTCCCATTGGCATCAGCAAGCCTGGTAGATCAGCTGGAAGACAGAATCCTAAGCCATGAGAAAACAACGGCAGCTCTTGTGGAACACGCTTTTCGTATTAAGGAGGACATTGTTTCTACTCTGCACAGAATGCAGAACAAAGGGGGGGGTGACCGGTTGGCTAGGCAACTCTTGGAAGAACATATCCGAAACATAACGGCTATAGTGAGGCAGCTTAATCGGGACATTGAGGTACGTTAAGAATTTTTTACAGGGCTAATGCCATCTCAGCTACTTACTTCCTTCTCATCTAGTAAGAAAGTTTACCACAGGCTAAATTAAGGTCAGGCAAGGTCTGAAGATCCTGTAAGCTTATAAATTGTTTTTCTAACTTGAAAAACTGTTTGCAAATTACAGTGGCTATGAAAATAGCACAGGATATTACCATATAAACACAGAAACCTTTGTGGTACTAATAAGCTTGCTTTCAAAAGCTGCACTGGAAAACCCTGAGAGAATGAATTTGACATTAATATCCAGCTCAGCTTCAGTCCAAAGGCTGTGCTGTATAAACACTAGGAAATGCCTTGGCTCTACAATAAACTTTCTTTCACTTCCGACTTACTGACATGAAGTAGCCAAACCCAACTACTCATTTTTATGACCTAATCATAGGCAGACACATGACTTCATGTCTGACCTCTGCTGCAATGAGCAACACGAGTGTGTGTGTGGGAAACAAAAGGGTAAAAATTATTATTTAAGTCTCCATTCCACTGTCAAGTCATACTTTATACATATTATGGCATTTATATGCAGACTGGATGCTAAGAAATAGTAGATTACCTAAAAGGTATCTCGTTTGGTACAAGGCAAGACAAAGCTTTTAATAAAATAGTAATAAAATGGTATCTGATGCTAATGAAATACTGAGAAATAATGATTTTTTACTTGTACAGTAAATGTGACATATTGAGTTTATATTTGCATATGAATGCTTTGTAGATGCTGCAGGAACAAATACGTGTCAGAGACAATCTCAGCTATGGAACAAATTCTACCCTGAAGAGTCTGGAAATGCGGCAGCTTTCTGGTTTAGGAGATCTTCGAGGAAGAGTTGCAAGGTAAATGTCAACATGGAAATACATTTTGAGGACTAGCCAAGGTTGTTTAAATCTTAAAGTATGAATGATAATGATAATGGGCTGAATTCAACTTTGGCAAAATTCCCAGGATAATTTTGCTCAGTGTTTTCAAGAAAACAAAAAATAATCATTTGCATTCCAGTATTACATATTAACAGCATCATCCTTAATTCCTGGAACTAGTTTTAAAGAAATTACCTCAAATTCCTTAGGAATTTGGATTGCATTCAGCTTTAAAAAGCACTATGGATAGACTGGTACGTCTTTGAAAGAAATTGATTAGCGCAATTATAAGGGCAGTATGGAACAATCTGCACTTGTAAAGACCAGAATAGCTGCATATTTTTTGCATACATTTTTAAAGTAAAAATCTATACATTGGGTTTTGGTTAGCCATATTAAAAAATATATAGGTGACCTAACACGTAAGGCAGAGAGGTTTTATAAGATACTTGAAACTCCAGATTACAATTGTACAACTATGCAGATTTCATCAATTACAAATTTACAAATCCCAGTACAACATTTGCCTAAGTGTCTGTAAAGCTGAACACAGAAGACAGACAACAGGTACAGTATAGTAAAAGGAGCTAATCTGGCCTAATGTACCTCAGCTAATAACCTTGGTGAAGGTACACTTGTCCTAAATTTGACCTGTTGTCTTCACAGAATCATACATTAGGGGTTGTAAGGCACCTTGTAAGATCATCTAGTCCAACCTCCCTATCAGATCAGGATCACCTAGAGTAGGTCCCACAGGAACATGTCCAGGTGGGTTTTGAATGTCTCCAGAGAAGGACACTCCACAAGCTCTCTGGAAAGCCCATTCCAGTGTTTCGTCACCCTCACAGTGAAACAGTATTTTTTCATGTTCATGTGGAACCTGCTATGCTTCATCTTGCATGCATTGCCCCTTTCCTATCATTGGACATCACTCTTCATTGTAGTGATAATTTTTCTTTTTTCTTTTCTGTACCAATCTAGTGATAACTTTCAATAGCCTACAAAAATAATCGGGGTGGGGGGAGATTTTTCTTGAACAAACATTTTCACGTAAATGATTTGTTTGATGTTCACACTGCAACTTTCATGGCTCCTTTGGTAAAGCATACTTTAGAAAAAAAAACAGTTTGCAAAAACTTTCTATAGCTATGAACTATCCTCTAGCAAGCAGGAACAAACTAGATAAATTTGCTGAATCACAAAAAAAATATATAGATACATGCACACACATATATATATCTATATCTGTCTCACTGAGAAGTCCCTGACAAACTTACATGCTTAGATCTTCCTGCTTCTTTATGTAAAAAGTCAACTCTGGGATAATTCTACATCCTGAGAGGCATCCCTTTTTGGAGCAACACAGCTACTGACACCTTGTCAAGCAAAATGTCTTTGCTTTCAATAACAGAATTCAGGTGAATAGACAGATGCTAGCATGAGCTTCACAGTGGGGCCCTTGCCTTTCCTGAGGTCTTTTTATGGAGATCAGTGAAGGACTATCACAGTTTGTGCCAGGATTTCTTACTTAGGACAACGCCCTTGTACTGTGCCCGGGTTGCAGTTTATCTGATAGCTATATGAGATTATACCACCCTGCCTTATGTCAGACTGTGTAATGAATGTTAGATATTTGCATTCATTACCAGAAAAGAATCAGTTTATTATCTTTTAACTGTTAGCTTCTATTCAGCATTATGTTATCTGCATAAAAAATTTCCCTGAATGAGGAAGAAAATAAGCTTTCCTTTATCAGAAATCATTAAAGCAGTCTTCCATGGGAGAAAGGCATTTGCCTTTATTTACAAACACATTCTACTCTGAAAATTAATGTTCCTGTGAATAAAGATTATAGTAATATCTGGAGATCATGGTCAAAGTGACCATTTGCTATGCTGCTGGCACTATATAGATACTTATCAGAAACCGTCCCTGGGATAAACACTTCCTGATTACCCTAGACAGCATTCCATATATAAAATGAGCTTATCTCACCTAATGTAATTTTACTTTCACATTTAATCCAAGTTTTACATCCTAGCTTTCAGATGAGTTCAAAGAGTGAAATCTTAGAAACCTGATCAAGTTACTGTGGATTACAAACCTACTGTGCATCATCTCCCAGCCACAGTCAAGGTACTATGTAAGGTTCAGGCTGTAGTCACAGTAGGCTAATTTAACTCCAAGTACATCAAATTTGCTCTAGGCTAAAAGTGTGCAGATGGACAATCGGTGCATATCAGTTTGCTGTGCTCATGTCTGCCCTTTTGGTCCTGTAATCACTTCAGCATCAGGATTTTGGCCAATTTTCAGTTTCAGTAATTACGTGCATACTAAACGTCGTATTGAACTTCAGTATTAAAGCATGTTTTCCTAACATCAACTGCTCTGTAACATGTCAATATATCACTGAACAACTATGCCATTGTTTCCTGAGTTGCTATTTTTAATGATAAGAAGAGGGATGTCTACATGCACATGTGGTTCTGAACCACAGCTCCAAACCCATGCTACTCACAGCTCTGGAGGAGTGAGATCCAGGCAGACCTTGCCATGGACCTCACTGGCATCACAGAGTCAACCAATACCCCTAGCAGCAGAAGACTGAATACACATTAAAGCTCATGTCTCTGGGCTATTTCTTAAGTGTAATTTATTGATGAATTTTTAAAGGATCAATTACATCACAAATGCTGCTGTCCATTTTCCTAAGAATCAGCATCATTGCTACCTTTAAGAAACACATTACCTCTACTAAATTCAGTATCACATTCAGCAGAAAATTAAATAGATGCCGATGGGTCCATTACTCCAGCGCCCCATCCTTGATGTTGGCAATTTTATATAACCCAGATTTATTTACCAATTCTATTTCTAGAGATATTAGATCATAAACTCATGAGTAGTGCCTTATCATTTATTTACAGAGTAACTTGCTGACTATGACCATTTGTCTGCAAAGTGTCTGACCAGCAGCGTGGTCGGTGCCATAGTAGTAGCTGCCTCTAGAAGCTTCCTGATAGCTGAAACATCCAGAGAAATGGCAACTGTGCGTGTTCAAATTGGGCCTACTTTGCATATATAGACTTTTTTATATATATACATTATAGATCTGATTCATTTCAGACACCTTGGACTCATTATATGTAGGCAGATTTTTCCTACACGGCACAGAAAATGAGTCTGATGCATCTGGGATGCATGGCATTTCTGAACTCCATACATACAATGAATCTGCTGCACTTTGGCTACTGACTGCGTAGGAGATGCACACAATGAGACTGACAGGGGCTCCCTGATACAGGCTGTTCACAATCTACCGCCTCTGCTGTTCTCACCCAGTGGATCCCCTGAATGTATCAACTTGATTTTCATACTTGTTCTGCAGCTACTTGCTTTTCACTAAGATACTAGTATTTTAATTGAAACATCTCCTGTTATAATAAAATGGGAACATTAACAATCTGTATGTACTATGATAGCATATTTATATAGCATCCTGTTGCCCAGTATTGGTGTAGTTCTCAGCTTTATGTAGTCCCTGATGATACTGAATAGAACAACCACATGTTCTGATTTCTTAGAGATCAAAGACGACAAAAACAACTTCAGTGTGCCCGAAAAATAACTACTGCTTGTGCTTACTATGACTTGGAAGGCAGTTGCTTGATAATTTCACTGTGTATGTTCAACACTACTGGTTTCTAGAATTATATTGTGTTCTGAAATTGAATATAATACTATGAAATCTCCCCATTTATTCTTCATTTATTCATAACTCTGTAGATATAGATAATGGTTAGAGTTGATGCTCTTGAAAGTCTTTTCCAACTGAGATGATTCTAGGATTTACTACTTTCATAGAAGTAAACAGCTTGGCATTCAAAAGTTTGAAGGAAATGTTCTCCAAAATTGAACCACAGTAACTCAAAACAAACATTCTATCGCATCTTTGACCAAATTTCAACAGTGCATGTGTGTAAATACACATGAAAAACTACACTGAGTTGCTTATATGGCCAGTTTCAGCATTTCAGATGTGAGTCCAAAGAATTATTATTTATTGTGCATTCCTTTGTACAAAACGTTTTTATATACAGGTCTAGTATTCCTATTAGAAATCAATCTATTTCTCATTTCCTTCCTGGTACTTGTAAGATGAAAACAATTTTCAAGGTCTGGCCAGATTTTGTCTTTATATGCCTAGTCCATTGGCTTCATTTATATAGAAAGGAACTTAAATCCAGCATTCAGAAATGTTTAGGTCTACTTTAAGAACTTTGTGGTTATTTTGACATGAATCTATAAAGAAGTATTAAAGTTTTCAGAGGTATGGAAAATTCAGTCAGGGTTGCAGAGCGTCTCTTTTTTTTTTTTTTTTCCCCTGTCTTTTAAACAGGGGAAAATTTCAAACTATAAAGTGCCCTTTAGTTTAGACTGCTGATTTCCTTCTGACATGAATTCTGAATCCTGAATTAGAAGTGCTAGAAAGCCCAGGGATTTCCATACGTTCATCTTACTACTGGCTCCCCTCCATATGAAAACTAGTGAAAGCATGGACTGTTTTATGGTTTTAACTCAAAATGTATACCCACAAAATTGATAGAAATATCTCACTTCTTTGTGTGCACCACACTAATGTTTTCTTCCAGGTCGCAACTAATCAGGTGTTTGTAAGTCTGTACAATATACAGAGCAAAGAGGCTTCTCTTTCATCACTTTGATATATGGAATATTGTTATTTTTTTAAAAAGAAAGAATCATAGAATCAACCAGGTTGGAAGAGACCTCCAAGACCATCCAGTACAACCTATCATCCAGCCCTATCCAATCAACTAGACCATGGCATTAAGTGCCTCATCCAGTCTTTTCTTGAACACCTCCAGGGACAGCAACTCCACCACTTCCTTGGGCAGCCCATTCCAATGGCAAATTACTCTCTCTGTGAAGAACTTCCTCCTAATATCCAGTCTATACCTCCCCTGGCACAACTTGAGACTGTGTTCCCTTGTTCTGTTGCTGGTTGCCTGGGAGAAGAGACCGACCCCCGCCTGGCTACAACCTCCTTTCAGGTAGTTGTAGACAGCAATGAGGTCACCTCTGAGCCTCCTCTTTTCCAGGCTAAACACCCCCAGCTCCCTCAGCCTCTTCTCTTAGGGCTTGTGCTCCAGGCCCTTCACCAGCTTCATCACCCTTCTCTGGACACGTTCCAGTCCCTCAACATCTCTCTTGAATTGAGGGGCCCAGAACTGGACACAGTACTCAAGGTGTAGCCTGACCAGTGCTGAGTACAGGGGAAGAATAATATCCCTTGTCCTACTGGCCACACTGTTCCTGATACAGGCCAGGATGCCATTGGCTCTCCTGGCCACCTGGGCACACTGCTGGCTCATGTTCAGCTACTATCTACCAGTACCCCCAGGTCCCTTTCTGCCTGGCTGCTCTCCAGCCACTCTGTCCCCAGCCTGTAGCACTGCTTGGGGTTGTTGTGGCCAAAGTGTAGAACCCTGCATCTCATCCCATTGGCCTCTGCCTATCCATCCAGCCTGTCAAGGTCCCTCTGCAGGGCCCTCCTACCCTCCAACAGATTGACACCTGCTACTAACTTGGTGTCATCTGCAAACTTACTGATGACGGACTCGATCCCCTGGTCCAGATCATAATAAAGATATTGAACAGGACCGGGCCCAGTACTGATCCCTGGGGGACACCACCAGTGACTGGCTGCCAACTGGATGTGGCACCATTCACCACCACTCTCTGAGGCTGGCCCTCCAGCCAGTTCTTGAGCCATATCAGAGTGAATCTGTCCAAGCCACAAGCTGCCAGCTTTGCCAGGAGCTTGTTATGGCAGATGGGGTCAAAGGTTTTGCTGAAGTCCAGGTAGACTACATCCACAGTCTGCCCTGCATTCACCAGGAGGGTAACCTGATAATAAAAGGATATCAGGTTGGCCAGGCAGGACCTGCCCTTCCTAAACCCATGCTGACTGGCCCTGATCCCTTGGCCATCCTGTAGGTGCTTTGTGATGGTACTGAAGATGACCTGTTCCATAACCTTGCCTGGCACCGAGGTCAGGCTCACAGGTCTGTAATTTCGTGGTTCCTCCTTCCGGCCCTTCTTGTGGATGGGCATCACATTGGCCAGCTTCCAGTCTTGGGAGACCTCTCCAGTGAGCCAGAACTGTTGATAAATAGAGAATGGCTTGGCCAGCTCATCTGCCAGCTCTCTCAGCACCCTGGGATGGATCCCATCTGGTGCCATGGACTCATGAGGATCCAAGTGGCTAAGCAGGTCCCTTACTGCTTCCTCCTGGATTATAGGGGGACTATACTGGTCCCTGACTCCATCTGCCAGTCCAGGAGCCCAGTTGTCCTGGAGACAGCCTGTCCCACTATTGAAGACTCAGGCAAAGAAGAAGTTAAGTACCTCTGCCTTTTCCTCATCTTTTGTTACTATATTCCCCTCTGCATCTAATAAGGAGTGGAGGTTGTCCTTGCCCCTTCTTTTGACATTAATAGAAGCATTTTTTTATTCTCCTTAACAGCAGTGGCCAGAACATAGCAAATAAAAATTCTATAACTACAATGGGATTTAAACCTTATTCCAACTTAATTTAAAAGGCTGCCAATTCCTGTAGAAAAATTAAATAATCTAATGAATACACATCAGACTGATACTAAATTAACGTAGTCAGAATTTTATTTTCCATTTTAATGTACCATGCAGTTCTGTGACCTCTCTGGTCACCTGACCAAGCTCCACAATGAAGAGAGATGCACTGTGATTAAACTCAAAACACTAATTTGCTGTGAAACCTATTACAGATGCCTGCTGTTTACATTTGCTATAGCAGTTTCAAAGCTGTTGCTTTTTTGTATTTCCTGTCATGCCTCAGAGAAGCAAATCACAGTATCACAGTATCACAGTATCACAGTATAGCAAGGCTGGAAGAGACCTCAAAGATCATCAAGTCCAACCCACTACCACAGACCTCAAGACTAGACCATGGCACCAAGTGCCACGTCCAAACGTGCCTTGAACACCTTCAGGGACGGTGACTCCACCACCTCCCTGGGCAGCCCATTCCAGTGGGGAATGACTCTCTCAGTGAAGAACTTTCTCCTCACCTCCAGCCTAAACTTCCCCTGGCACAGCTTGAGACTGTGTCCTCTTGTTCTGGTGCTGGTTGCCTGAGAGAAGAAAGCAACCTCCTGCTGGCCACAACCACCCTTCAGGTAGTTGTAGACAGCAATAAGGTCTCCCCTGAGCCTCCTCTTCACCAGGCTAAACAATCCCAGCTCCCTCAGCCTCTCCTCATAGGGCTTGTGCTCGAGGCCTCTCACCAGCCTCGTTGCCCTTCTCTGGACACGCTCAAGCACCTCAATGTCCTTCTTAAATTGAGGGGCCCAGAACTGGACACAGTACTCAAGGTGTGGCCTAACCAGTGCAGAGTACAGGGGGAGAATGACCTCCCTGCTCCTGCTGGCCACACTATTCCTGATGCAGGCCAGGATGCCATTGGCCTTCTTGGCCACCTGGGCACACTGCTGGCTCATGTTTAGGCGGGTGTCAATCAGCACCCCCAGATCCCTTTCTGTTTGGCTGCTCTCCAGCCACTCCGACCCCAGCCTGTAGCTCTGCATGGGGTTGTTGTGGCCAAAGTGCAGCACCCGGCACTTGGATTTGTTGAAAGCCATCCCATTGGGCTCTGCCCATCTGTCCAGGTGCTTGAGGTCCCGCTGCAGAGCCCTTCTGCCCTCCAACCCACCAACATCTGACCCCAGCTTGGTGTCATCTGCAAATTTGCAAATCTAACTGTTTTTGGTTTTGAGCCCATAAGCTTTTGGTGACTGGATGAAAGATGATTTCATTCATCTGATTCCCTCTGATTTTAACAACACAGATTTGGCTTCTCCTGTCTTCCTAAAGAATGCACCTGATTCTAAGATCTACAAATGTGATTCAAATGTGGTCTTTCTACAGACATTACTAAGTGGTCTCACAATGCTCAGCTGCTAAGTTATACATTAACTTCCAAAAATTTTATAATTTCTATGTGTTGTTTTGAATTACTGATTACTTTCTTATTTAAACACTACCATTATACCAAGCAGATGCTCCATTTATCATTTTAGCTGTTACCTTCCCTTCATGTTTAATGCTAACAGTAGTTACTGTAACCGAGGTGACAAAAATCCATATTGAAATGAAAGCCTTCCAACTGAAATGTGACTAGAAAGAAGTCAAAATGTATCACTGGTTTAGGTAATGACTTAACATGCCTTAGCTTGTTCCATTTTACTTCCTTTTTGTCCCTCAGGTTGTAACTGCTGTCCTCCATCAGTTTCACAGATCAGATTTGGTAACATTGCTGATTACATATTTCCTGTAGCAAAAAATTAACACAACACATACTTCACAGAGGTTTTACTCCTGAAATTACAGTACTTATACTTTTACCGATCAGTTAATATCTTTATTGCATTACTGTAGATGAAATCCACCTGACCAAAGTGTTTTTGAAATGTGGTAGAAAATGCACAAATTCTATAGCACATTTATCCTGAAAATGTTATAGCATCAAGAAATGTTCTGTTGTGAAGAAAGGAAGCAATAATATTATGTTCTAGGACTGCATTCATAGTCTTTTGTGAGACAAAATTGTCATTGCTTTCAATAACGGTTTTACCTAAATAAAGACCAATAACTGTAAAATTTACCTCACTTTGTTTAAAACACATATTAATTGTATACTGCTATTTCATTAATATGAATAAGAATGTAAATCTCAGAGGGATACCAGCTACAATAGTATAAAAATGGTCCTCAAATGTAGGCTTCTAATCATGTGGGTGAAATCATTCACTCCTTAACAGATGTCTTTCGGAGTATGACAAAAAGAAAAAGGTACTGAAATCTGCATTTCTGATGTGATCTTCCTGACTGACAACACCACAGTCTACACATCTTATGTCAGTGCCAAGGAGACATGTATGTGTGTGTCAGACTATTTGACTTCTAGTCCCATTTGGGACTAGAATACTGTATACTATATAGTATTGCTGAATACTATATCACCATTTTTACACTCTCATAAGACTTGTTTTGCTAGACAGACAGTAATTTCACAGAAATGCCCATTCTAAAAAGGCCCATATAAAAATTCTGGACCTTATATACTACTCGGCTGTTGCATTTGATATGTATTTATTTATTCCAACAGGTGTGATGCTGGGTTAGCCAGACTGTCTGCAGAGCATAAAATTACGTATGAAAGACTTCAGAGCCTAAGTAAAGACCAGCACACCTCTAAGCTGATCTTAGAATCTAAAATCAAAGAGGCAGAAATACAGGTATGGTATTTAGACCAAAGTGATCCATGTATGGGAAGAGTTACAGTCTAATTCAAACAGACTTCATTGCTGTTAATTATTATCCTGGGAAATGACGGATTTACAAATGGAGAGATGTAGCTGCTCACATTCTTTATTGGATTATTAGTACCTAGCTGCATTATCGTACTGGTATAACTGACTAAAAGGTCCTTCATTTTCTGCCTTTAGCATGCTGTGTAGAAGTGCCATCTGAATGGACTCCAGGAATGATCAAAAGTTAGGGATTACTGGCCTGAAGGGCTTTTTGAGGTGGTAATGTGAACTTGAGATGGACGCTTTACAAAACTACCACAGCAATGTGTCGGGGAGGGGTAAT
>WBNM01023777.1:0-32870 GCA_013399055.1 Ramphastos sulfuratus
GATTCCATGATTCTGTGACTCTTCAACATCTACAGAATGTGCATCACCAAATGATATTGCTTAAATGCATCAGGGATCTTTTCACATGGATTAGTTAAAGTAGATTTTCTGTTTAAAAACATAGTCCCTATCGTCTTGGTTGGGATCCTGCTGTCACGCTGAGAGTAGGGCCAGTGGCTCTTATTAGTCTTCATGTGGCTTTTGTTGTTCAGTGAAGGACTCCAGGATTCAAAACAAACAAAAAAAGAGGGGCTGTATTTGTCTTCCAGAACATCCCATTGCTAATGACTGCAGTACCATTTGAAGAATATGGTGTTTTACCTAAAACACTCCCATCAACTTCAAGTAAACTTTTTAGTTAATTAGAGGTTTGCGTCATTAGATTAGAGTGACTTTTTTCTCCCCATACTTCCATACTTCTCCTTGTTCTGCAATAATAGAAGGTGTGGTGTGGAAGATGTTACCAATGTCAAGTAACCATTTACAAGTCCTTCTGTGAACATGTTGGTTCTTGTGTCTTTATGAGTATGTGTAAATATCCTTACAGATGACAGCAGTTAGGGATTACCCTCAGTATTTAGCAAGAGCATTCTTGTTTTGCCACAAACCTTTTCCTTGACCTTCCAGGTGCTGTTGGAGGTTATGACTGCCAACCAAATCAAATTGAACTCCTTGGGACAGAGTTCAGTTCTACTTCATTTAAAACTGTGAGCACAGCCAAAAAAGAGAAGTGTGTCTACTGTGGAGAAGGATCCACACAGTCACTACAGATACTTTCTGTGAAGACAATCTGTTATTGCCCCTGCTTCTGCTGCACTGGCTAGGAGAGAAATACAGAAGGACTTGGATTTCTAATGACTTGACATTACTTTATCTCAAACATTGGCAGCAACAGGAAAAAGGATGGTCAGGGGAAGGTGAGCTGTGGTGTAAAGGTTGTAGTTATTAAAGGTTGATCAGATGACCTTTGTTTTATGAGTTGTCTGATCTATGTAACTTTCACTTCACTGTAGCTTGCACACTGAAAATCCAGGCATGAACTCCAAATTTTGTTTTTTTTCCCTGTGCCACTTCTGTTTTTTTCCCTGTGCGTACTGCCTGCAATGTAGAGTCAGCAAATGCGGTAAAGAAGCCACTTCATGCTTTTGGTGTCTATAAAGGAGAGTGAAATACTTGTCTCAGTGGAGCAGATTTTGAGTTGGGTGACTGACATTGAAAATCAAACGCATTTACTACTGAAAATCTACACTTTCTTGGCTTTTCTTTGTGGATTGATTAAACATTTTGTTGTAACCATTTTTTTAATGCAGCCATGATGTCAAATATGCCTCTGCCAGGGCCTCAGCCTGGTTAAAAGTGCTAATGAAAGACTCATTTCACAAGGATGATGAGGTATACAGAAATGGCAGTGCATGGCATTTCTTTCTCATGGTCTTGTCCTCAGAGAGTCCTCATTCAGCTTCTGATAACAAGCCTGTTTGGAATATGTTCTTTTCAAATGAGAACTGGAAAAGTCACCACTTTAGAAGCAAATGTCTACTTTATCCCTGCTTTAGAAGGAATATTCTTCTGAAAGTCTCTATTTTCCGATTCATTATCAGCTGAACCCTGAGAATACAAACTGCTGTCAGAATCCTGTACCAAGTTTCAGTCAGGACTCATATTCAGGGTGGTGAATGGAGTTTTCCTCATTATTTTTTTTCCTCTGGATCCTCAAGTTTTGTTCCTTTACTCTCTTCTCTCAGTGATCTTCTACCAGGAAGGAAGGCAGGGATCTTCAAGTGATTTATAGCTTTGTGAAGTGATGCACTATGTCTGATTTTCTTACACAACCCTGGTCCCCCTGAACCACTTCCCGATCCCAGTTGTGCAGAAGGGCAAGGGAGAATTTATACAGTAAAAGGCAGAGACTTCTCCAGAAGGCCTGAACCTCACAGACACTTCAAGGACAACAAGGACTCACGGATAACTCTCTTTTCCTCTCTCAATTTCACTACCAATGTGAGTAAGCTAAAGCTGGGCAAATAGAGTTTCTTCTCTCTATTGGGGTCCTGCTGTTCAGAAGCATGGGAAGAAATCACTAGGAGTTGTACAGATTTAAAACACAGTGGAAAGGATTATGGTGAATAACATGGCCAAGATGAGTGTGATGAGTTGGGAGGGATGTATTTAGAGGTGGCTGAGAGGAGAGGGACTAGGAGAGGAAGAAAATAAGTCAGGAACAGGTAATAGGGGGAAGCTCTTGAAAATGGGGAAAAGGAAGTGTCACAGCCATCTTCAAGGAGAAGGAGAACCCAGCCTAATGTCAGTCCACAAGGATTATGGAACGTGCAGTGAAAGAGCCTCATGGCAACAGAGACCTGAAGACCAGCAGCAGGAGCGTGAGCAGATCCAGATAGGTGACAGAGCTCCAGGGGTGCCACATGAGGGCACCTCTGCTCCAGCCCCAGGAGGTAGTTTAGTGGCTTTGAGAGGACAGTAGCAGAGGAGATGGAGCTTTTGGAGCCTGCAGTGGACCAACCAGGCAGGGACCATGGTGGTATGTACCAGGATGGGGACATCTGCCAGGCATGAAACGAGCAGGTGCTGATGTTGGGAAACCTATTGCCTCGAATGCTGCCACCTGCTTAAGCCTATTACCTGAGGGCTCCCAGGGCATTTCCAAGTGTCTGAAGCCTTCAATATCTGAAGCAGCATCCTGTACAGCTGCCCTATACCTTGCTAGGTCTGGTAGCAGTGAGTCATTATAGGCTGCTGATCTGCTGTCCAGCCCTAGGCTGCTCTTCACCAAATAACCACCAAATCACATCTCACCACTGCCAAATCTCTTTGCCTGTGCTCAGCTGGGACTCAGGATGGCTGGAGAAAAATTGCTGGGAATTCAGCATTTCTTCCATGTGCCCACAGCTGATGGTCTCTGCCTCCAGCAGCTGCAGAAAGTGTACACACCTTCAACACCAGTGGTAAGCAGCCCTAGGGACTGGCCTATTCAGGGTGATGTAAGAAGAATATGCTAGGAGTTTCTAACCTTACCCTATTGATGAGGGCCCAGGTAGTCACTGGCACCCTAATGACATTCAGTAAATGTCTGGTGCAAATCTAGGAAATTCTGTACAAAATGCTATCTGCTAAAGTGTCCTATTTACAGTACCAAGCAGCCTAAAGTCAAGAGGAAAGAGAGAGGCTTTACCTCCCTACAAGGAAGTAGACAGGGGGCATGGACAAGGTGTGGAAGCACTCCAGCACAGACACACCAAATGGTCTCTCTCGAGGAACTTGTTGTGTGAGCCTGGCCTTAAAGGACTGAATTTAGTTTGTCATCATGTCAGCACAGTTTTACTGAGCAGCATGCATGTGTGAACTGATGTGTTCCCAACAGCAGCCTGTATCTTGCAGTGACAGGAGGAAGTCCAAGCAGGTCAAGTGTGATGGTTTGGAAGTTACCCAACCCCACACTANCCTCTCTATTTCACTCAGGGGGAGGGAACCCAGAGCTGTTAGAGTTTGTCTGTGCAATGTAACTTGGAAATCTATACGGCAGAGAGCTTGTAATTGGTTTTCTGCTTTAGATTTTCCTACTGCAGTCCAAAACTGAGTTCTGAAAATCACAGAATCACAGAAAATATATGCTTATGTTAAATATGTTGATGTATTTATGTGGGGGTTTTTTTTTGTGGGTTTTTTTTTTTTTTTGTGATTATAACTGAAATGTTCTTGAAACTGCAGGATACTTTGAATTGGCTTTAGGTT
Organism: Ramphastos sulfuratus; assembly: GCA_013399055.1. Taxonomy (NCBI): domain Eukaryota; kingdom Metazoa; phylum Chordata; class Aves; order Piciformes; family Ramphastidae; genus Ramphastos; species Ramphastos sulfuratus. Next base: position 3,751 of record WBNM01023777.1, read on the forward strand.
TTGGATGCAGGATCAATTCCAGATCAGCTGTCATGACCAAAAAAGGGTTGAATTTCAATTGGCACTGAAAGATGCATGAGAAGAAAGACATTGAAGATCTCTGTCTGTCTTTGAAAACTCATAATATGCAGAATAAAAAAAAATTACTAAAAAGTAATTACAATTCAGTGCTTTTTCCACCACTTTGTCTTCCTCTTATATTCCAGTTGATCTCTGACAGTTTCTCAAAGGTATTTACCAATGTCCTGCACTTCAGGATCACATATAATAGCAAACACTCAATAAGATTGTTTGCCTACTTATTTTCAGTTATTTTATATGACCATATTTTAATGAAATCTGGAAGATAAAAGGTACAAATTTTCACTCACCTGGATTTCCACCCTAAATGCATGGTACTTATGAAATCGCCCTGCCCTATGTGTTTAGTGTTGTGCTCCATGGACAAATAAAAGTCTCTCATGGAGTCAAGAGAATAAAGTGAGTGGGGCCTTGGGAAAGTGGTGTGTATTGTAGCACTGGCAACTGCCTCTTCTGGGCTTGGCTTCTTCAGTGTGTCACCCTTTGAAGTCCATAGGTTCACTGTGGGGTGTCCAGGAGTAAGTAACACAACTAGGAGGATGGAGCCAGGCTCTGCTTGGTGATGCCTGATGACAGGACAAGGGGCAATGGGTGAAAGCTGAGGCATAGGAAGTTTCATTTAAACATGAGGAGGGATTTCTTTTTTTTCACTGTGAGGGTGACAGAACACTGGAACAGGCTGCCCAGGGGGGTTGTGGAGTCTCCCTCTCTGGAGATATTCAAAATCCACCTGGACGCATTCCTCTGTGATCTGGTGTAGGTGATCCTGCTCTGGCAGGGAGGTTGGGCTGGATGAACTTTCAAAATCCCTTCCAGCCCCTGACAATTTGTGATTCTATGATTCTGTGAAAGATGAATATGGACACAGCAAAAAATTTACTCTGAATTGTACCCAGGTGAAATGTGCAGAATACCGTTTGCATTTAGGGAAAACAGCTGTTTCCCAAACATCACAAAATCTTTTAATCCTATCAAAGCAGAAAAAAACATAAACTGAGCCTTATTAACAAACCTATATCATAGAATCATAGAATCATAGAATGGTAAGGTTGGAAGGGACCTCAAGGATCATCTAGTTCCAACTCCCTGCCATAGGCAGCGATGCCTCCCACTAGGACAGGTCACTCAAGGCCTCATCCAACCTGGCCTTGAACACCTCCAGGGAGGGAGCAGCCACAACCTCCCTGGGCAACCTGTGCCAGTGTCTCACCACCCTCACTGCAAACAACTTCCTCCTAACATCCAGTTTCAATCTCCCCTCTGCCAGTTTAAACCCATTGCCCCTTGTCCTGCCATTGCAAGACCTTGTCAACAGTCCCTCCCCAGCCTTCTTGTAGGCCCCCTTCAGATACTGGAAGGCTACTCTAAGGTGTCCTGGAAGCCTTCTCTTCTCCAGGCTGCAGAGCCTCAACTCTCTCAGCCTGTCCTCATAGCAGAGCTGCTCCAGCCCTCTTTCATGGTAATGAAGAATCTTAATTACAAATGCCAAACCAGAAGTCTGGTTTTTAATTTCTTGCTTATTTGCATAATTCACAAGTTCTCTGGGGGATGTGAGGCTTCATTGCCGTTCTGCTGCGTCATGCCATGCCTGCTGTTTGCCCTCAACTCACATAACATGTGTTTGTCCCTGGGTGTTCATTTAGCTGCCAGAACTTTTAAGTTTTAAAATGTTAGTGCTTGTTTCTTTTCCCACAGGGAAGAACTCCTTATGTCGTGATTGTTGCGTGATACACAGAAGTGGTTGTGCTCAGCTAAATCATGAGCTTTAACTCTGAGGAACAGAAATCTATTATCAGAAAAATCCGTGTGATTAGAATTCAGGTTTGGTGCCACTTCTGAAGAAATTTCAGAGGAAAATGGAGTGTTGGAATAGCTACTTGTCTGCTGATACCTGACTGGAATGAGAGGTATCAGGCTTCTGGTTCCTACTCACATGAAAACACGTCAAGAGAGATTCTCCTGCCCCTCTGCTCTGCCCTGGTGAGGCCACATCTGGAGTACTGTGTTCGGTTCTGGGCGCCCCAGTTCAAGAGGGACATAGAACTGCTTTAGAGAGTCCAACACAGAGCCACAAAGATGATGAAGGGAATGGAACATCTCTCTTACAAGGAGAGACTGAGGGAGCTGTGGCTGTGCTGCTTGGAGAAGAGGAGACTGAGAGGTGACCTCAGCAATGTTTATAAATATGTGCAGGGTGAGTGCCAGGAGGCTGGAGCCAGACTCTGTTTGTGATGCCCAATGACAGGACAAGGGGCAATGGGTGGAAGCTGAGGCACAGGAAGTTTCATTTAAACATGAGGAATTTTTTCCCTGTGAGGGTGACAGAGCACTGGAACAGGCTGCCCAGGGGGGATGTGGAGTCTTCCTCTCTAGAGATATTCAAAACCTGCCTGAATGCATTCTTGTGTGATCTGCTCTAGGAGATCCTGTTCTGGCAGGGGGTTTGGACTGGATGAGTTTTCGAGGTCCCTTCCAGCCCCTTACATTCTATGATTCTGTGATTCTGTGATTCTATGATAAGTGGCTGTACAAAAGCAGGTTCTCTTCCCAGAGAAGACAGAGGATAAGAAATAGCCATGTGGGTATGGCAGTCTTTGCACAAAGGAGTGTGGTGGAGCACTAGCTTGAGCATTTAAATCTTCAAAGCCTCACTGAGGGTTTATATTTTGGACAGAAAGCTCTGCTTTTTTCTTTCAGGACCAGCCTATTCAAGACTTCCTCTCACAGCATTATTCCTGTTTCCTTTATATCCAAGTGTTACTTATTTATTTGTATGGACATACAGATAAATATTATCCCATTAATGTCCATCTATCATTTTCTCACGAGAAAGAGGATGTGATGGTAGAGACACACTGAATTCTTCCTGTGGAGGAGATGGCTAATTTCCCTTTTTCCCCTTCCTCTTCTTTATCCAGATAATCTGGAAGGTCATCCACACCCAGGAGAACTCCTTCATTGTTTGTATCTGGGCTTACAAGGTTTGCACAAAGAGGAAAGGGAACCTACCAGAGTTTGGTTTGGTTAAAGCAAAAAGTGATTTCACTCAAAACAGTGGATCTCAGCTTCCCAAGCAAACATATAAGCAAGCTGAGAGATATGAGGAAGCTAATAAGTAGTGGTGCAAACTACTGGTCTCTTTGGGGAGAGGCAGGTGACTGGGGACTTGATTACAACTTGCTGGGGGAGAGTTTCAGGTTTGGATTGTATTTTCGTCCTAAACCAGGAGAACAGGATGTAAGGAACAGGTGAGCTTGGCCTTAGGTCTGAGCTGCAGCTCAAGACAGGGCTCTGGAAGGAGCCTGCCTATGGTAGCTGCTCTGTCAAGTATAGACAGGCCATCATCTCTGTAGCTTCTTGGGAAGAAAAGGGAAAATCAAAGAACCTTGTGAAGGTGGCCCTAAGCCTTTTGCCTCACAGCCCACAACTTGTCAGCTCTCTGATATCTCGTTGCAGGTCTATCAGGCAACATAGCTTAATTTGTTTCAAACCAGAAAGAATCAGCATCCTGGGAGTTGCCAGGACTGGAGATAGTAATATCAGAACTTAAGAGCAAATCTGATAAGGCCTTGCATTTTATTGTGTAAGCTCATGCTTTCTCCTTGCTGAAACCTCCAGTTTGAAATTTGCTAGCTCACAAATGAGCTGTGGAAAAGCAAACTTTAGACTTCCATTTTCATTGGTGAAGCTACTTGAGCACAAATAGCTCTTGCAAAAGTTTTAAATTTCGAAGTGGGCAGAGGCAGATGTCTGGGTGGCAAGGGGAGAAAACCTTTTCCACACCATCAGGTTTGATGCACACACAGCCAATGTCCTCTCTGAATCAGAAAGGGTATGCAGTGACTGAGGTCTGTTTGTCCTCAGTGGCCCCAGGCATTCCCTTCCACAACATGTAATGCACATTGCCTGTGTGCTTGCCTATGTGCTCACCCCTATGCCTGTTCTGGGCAGCAGTGGGCAGGAGACAGGTGTTGGCTGACCTCGTAACTGGCTCCACCCTTTCTCTCTTCTGAGATACTCCACTACATGTTTACTTAGAGAACCATAGAATGGTTTAGGTTGGAAGGGACCTCAAGGATCATCCAGTTCCAACCCCCTGCCATAGGCAGGGACACCTCCCACTAGAACAGGTCGCTCAAGGTCTCATCCAATCTGGCCTTGGACCCCTCCAGGGAGGGAGCAGCCACAACCTCCCTGGGCAACCTGTGCCAGTGTTTCACCACCCTCACTGTAAAGAACTTCCTAATATCCAGTTTAACTCTCCCTTCTGCCAGTTTAAACCCATTACTCCTCATCCTGTCATTATAAGACCTTGTAAATAGTCCCTCCTCAGCCCTCCTGTAGGCACACTTCAGATAATGAAAGGCCACTGCAAGGTCTCCTTGAAGCTTTCACTTCTCCAGGCTGCAGAGCCCAAACTCTCTCAGCCTGTCCTCACAGCAGAGCTGCTGCAGCCCTCTGACCATCTTTGTGGTCTCCTCTGGACCCACTTCAACAGTTCCATGTCCTTCCTGTGCTGGGGGCTCCAGAACTGCACACAGTACTCCAGGTGGGGTCTGAGGAGAGCAGAGCAAAGGGGCAGAATCCCCTCCTTGCCCTGCTGGCCACACTGCTCTTGCTGCAGCCCAGGAGTCGGTTGCTGTCTGGGCTACACTCACGCTGCAGGCTCATGTTGAGCTTTTCATCAACCCAGACCCCCAGGTCCCTTTCCTCAGGGCTGCTCTCAGCCATTCACCACCCAGCCTGGATTTGTGCTTGGGCATATACTCAGGTACTCTTAAAAACTGATTTCGTCAGCACAGCACAGACTCAGCCATTTGCAGGATTACACTAAAATGTAATTTCTGTCTGCTGAGCCAAAGCTCATTATTTCACTCCAGCAAAAGGGTAAGAGCTCTCTGCAAACTTACATACTAAAATACCTTGATTGCTCTGAAATGATTTATGTGTGGTAATTACATTGTAATATAATTAGAGGCTCTTATGTTTCCTTTCCTTAAACTTGATGCTTTGATGTTGCACTTGGTTGTCTCTATTGGTTTGCAGGATACAGACCAAAGCAGCCCAGATCCATTTCAAGATCAGTAATACATAGACAAGTTTGCAGAACAGAACTTTCAGAGTTAGGCAAACATAAGAAGGCTTTCTCCCCCGTCACTCTGTGTAAAACTTTAGAGCTCAAAGCACTCAGTATTGTAATTTTTGCTAGAACTGTTGATTGGTAAGTGACAGCAGCAAACATTTCCTCTGTATAGCCTGTGTGGGATCATATTTAAGTGGAAATTTTCAGGTCCCCTTGACTTTGGAAAGGATGTCTTGGAAAATCCCATCCAAATCAAACTGTTCAGGAGCAGACTGGGAGTTTACAGAAGAGAAAATACTCATGAAAAGTTTTGCTCATGAAAGATGCCTTTATAGAAAAGTGGGGTAAATTCTGCTTGCCCAAGGTGCAGCTCTTTGTCCAAGGAAACTTAATTGTACAGAATAATCATAGAATCATAGAATGGTAAAGTTGGAAGGGACCTCAAGGATCATCTAGTTCCAACCCCTTGCCATAGGCAGGGACACCTCCCACTAGTACAGGTCACTCAAGGCCTCCTCCAACCTGGCCTTGAACACCTCCAGGGAGGGAGCAGCCACAACCTCCCTGGGCAACCTGTTCCAGTGCCTCACCACCCTCACTGGAAAGAACTTCCTCCTAACATCCAGTCTAAATCTCCCCTCTGCCAGTTTAAACCCATTGCCCCTTGTCCTGGCATTGCAAGACCTTGTAAATAGTCCCTCCTTAGCCTTCCTGTAGGCCCCCTTCAGATACTGGAAGGCTACTATAAGGTCTCCTCAAAGCCTTCTCTTCAGGTTGAAGAGCCCCAACTCTCTCAGTCTGTCCTCATAGGAGAGCTGCTCCAGCCCTCTGATCGTGGCCCTCCTCTGGACCCACTCCAACAGGGCCATGTCCTTCCTGTGCTGGGGGCTCCAGAACCACACACAGGACTCCAGGTGGGGTCTGATGAGAGCAGAGTAAAGGGGGAGAATCCCCTCCCTTGCCCTGCTGGCCACATGAAATTTTGTTTATATCTTAGTGCAAAGATAGTCTCCATATCAAGCAAAAAAAAAAAAAAAAAAAAAAAAAAAGCCAACCTACCCTCTATCAGGAGGCTAATCCCATAAAGTTCTTGAAAGAAAAAATTGGTATTAGATGAGTTTTGTTTAAGGACATAACTCACATCAAGTTAAAAAAAAAGCAAGAAAAGAAGGACTTGTGTCCTGATGCAAAACAAACCAAGTATATGTATTTTTAATCAACATTTTATGGGGAAAATTCTGCACACAAATTTCAGCTTTCAATGACTAAATATGTGGTATAAATTCATCCTTGAAGATAATAGTCTGAATGGTGGATAATCGAAAGGTAAAATACTTTTTAGTCATTTAGTCATTCAAAATATTTGTGGTTTTGGAGAAGGTAACAAAATATTTGGGAAGGAAAAAAATAACAGACATTTTCTTAAGTCATGCAAAGAAATAGATGCTCAGGTTTTAAGAGAAGGAAATAAGACTAATCTATGTAGTTAACCATATAATTTTAATTCTGTCATCTTACTTGTGTTTTATAGTGTTCAGAGCAACAATGATCCTACCTGTGATCTCAGGTACCTACTTTTGAGATATTGCTCCAAAATATACCATATTCTCCACATTTTGATATTCATCTTCATTACTGTTTGGAATCATATGCCTTGTATTGAAATTCCAGTAAAGGTGACTTTTTTAAAAAATAAAAAAGTGATGAGCTACTGAATAACCTAGAAACACCTGGGCAGTGCTAGGTAATTCTAATATGCCTCTTTGCATGTCATCTGCAATATTAAAATAGTTTTCCTATTGCTTTGGTGTAATTAAAGTTATACTCCACCCTTTTTCAATAAGTTCATAAAACACACCCTCTAAAATCCCACAAGCTCTTTCAGCAAAAATAGGAAATTTGATACTGAACTGGAGGCTGGAGAGTAGCCCTGAAAAAAAGGCCCTGGGGGTCTGGGGTGATGAAAAGCTCAACATGAGCCTGCAGTGGGAGTGCAGCCCAGACAGCAACTGACTCCTGGGCTGCAGCAAGAGCAGTGTGGGCAGCAGGGAAAAGGAAGTGATTCTGCCCCTTTGCTCTGCTCTGGTCAGACCCCATCTGGGGTACTGTGTGCAGTTCTGGAGCCCCCAGCACAGGAAGGACATGGAACTGTTGAAGCAGGTCCAGAGGAGGCCATGAAGATGCTGAGAGGGCTGCAGCAGCTCTGCTACGAGGACAGGCTGAGAGAGTTTGGGCTCTTCAGCTTGGAGAAGAGAAGGCTTCCAGGAGAGTAGCCTTCCAGTATCTGAAGGGAAGAGAGAAGAGAAGAGCCTTCCAGTATCTGAAGGGGGCCTACAGGAAGGCTGGGGAGGGATTATTTAAAAGGTCTTTCAATGACAGGACAAGGGGCAATGGGTTTAAACTGGCAGAGGGAAGATTGAAACTGGATGTTAAGAAGAAGTTGTTTGCAGTGAGGGTGGTGAGACACTGGCACAGGTTGCCCAGGGAGGTTGTGGCTGCTCCCTCCCTGGAGGTGTTCAAGGCCAGGTTGGAGGAGGCCTTGAGTGAGCTGTACTAGTGGGAGGTGTCCCTGCCTGTGGCAGGGGGTGGGAACTAGATGATCTTTGAGGTCCCTTCCAACCCTACCATTCTATGATTCTATGATTCTGTGAAATGGAGCAGAGTGGAAAGCTATGAAAGGCATCAGATACAAAAGGAAGATGCCCAAAGGAGAGATAAGACAACAGATTATGTCTGTTACTTTTTACCAGCAAATGAAAACACAGGGAAGTGTGAGCATGGTGAGCGTGCTGGTTTGAGGCTAATTGGGATATTTTACTGAGAGAAATTAAATCCTTAGCTGTGAGAAGAAAGAAAAACAACAACAGTAACCTCTATCACTCATCTTCTGCTGAGAAGTGCAGCCATTCAAAATATAGATCAGACACTCACTGCTCACACATTTCTGAGTTAGTTCTCAGTAGTTGTTGTTCTGCTTCTTTTCACTGTGACAGTCAGTGGCTGCTTTCTGCCTTAACTCTAATCTGACCTAACCCTTTATTTCCTTTAACCTCCTTGTCATCTTTTTGACATCTCACTTCAGATCTCTCCAGATTTATCTTGTGAGATATACAGGGATTGATCTGGTTATTTCTGAAGGGAGGGAAAGNGGTTAGAAGGAAAGTGGTTAGTGAGGTTACTCGGCAGAGAGGAGAAGGCAAGAAGCTGCTAGACAGCCCGAGAGTGTCTGCAAGCCCGAGACTCTCCGGGAGAGTGCCTTTTCTTATACATCTCAGCAAGCCTTTGAGTGAAGTAGACATCACCATTGTTTGCTTTTCTCAGCCTGTAATATAATTTTCTTCATTAAAATATTCCAGTTAGCCTCAGACCAGCACAATGGTAAATAACAAAATCATAAGTGTGAGACTAATTTGCAGCAACAACAGTGAAAGTATCTGTACATGTAAACTTCCTTCCAAGCTTTGATTTGTAATAACAAGAGCTGGCACAACTTCCAGAACTGACTAGATACTACATCCAGAAACCTGTAGAACAAAATCAGTTTTTTTTTTAAACCATATTTCTTCACTCACAAGTGATGACTCAGTAGGAAAGTTTAAGTATGCAGTCTTTTACTGGATGGAAAAAAAGGAATTGGAAAAACATGCAGAAACAAAAGCCCCAAATTCAGCTCTAAATTACAAGCCTACTGGTAAGGCCTTCTCTTTTTCATGAAGAAAGGGATTAGCAGTCCCAAAGCATGCCTCCTGCTCTTAGGGTGGGTGTTGTGTGCACAGCTGACTGTCATTACAGCTGACCCTGCAGAGATGACCTGTTCTGAGTCCTTCCCACCATCCTCTCCTCTAACCCTTCCTGGGAACCTGTCCACTGGTTCCTCACAAGGTACCATCAGCGTTAGTAGCCCCTTAAAAAGGCTGCTGCTGGTAGGATGCACGGAAGAGGAGAAGGCAGCCTAGCCATCCATCTTGCTTTGTCTGCAGCTTCTAGGCTGCAAGCAGAGCATCACTCATCACAAACACTTTGAACAGGTTTTTCCCAACATAAATATACCATTTGTAGTGGTTGCAACTTTCTGACAAGTCTGTTGCTACTGGCAGCACTCCGAATAATGTACCAGGTGACAGTAAACGGGTCATGTTTAAGCCTGTCTCTCTGGGACTCTCACTTTTGCACTAGATGCCAGCAGAGTGCTTGCCTTCCTCGGGTTTTGTCTGTCGGTCGTTGTCCAGGAGACAATACCTTTGTATTTTGCCTTGAGACAGCAGGCTTGCATATCCTAGGATATTGTTTCTTAAGTTAGAAAACAGCTAAAAATGCAGCCAGGAACTGTGAGGATTTACTTTGGTGTCTTATTCTATGCACATTCATTCTTAAAATTGGAGGAGTATTGGTGCAAACCTTCAGGAAACAAGCAGGCAAGCAAGCAACCAAAACCAGCTGTGTGTTTGACCACTGCGTGTTTGAATAAATGTATCTATTGTGCTCATTCCAATCCTTGCATCTTCATTGGATTTTTTTGGTGGGTTTGTTTTGTTTTGTTTTGGGTTTTTTTTTTGTTGTTGTTTGCTTGTTTGTTTTTTATATCCTAAAAACTGAGATTTTTTTAGTCTTGAAAATATAAATGCATAAGTTGCTTGGTATGGTAGTAATGCATGGATGCAAGGAACTCCATAATCTAAGTCCATTATGAAGGTGATCATATCTTGGGAGGAGGAGACGGTCTCTTCAAGTATGGGAAATCTAAGTGATTTAGAGTTTTCTGATCAAACACAATCACAGTGTGCAGGCAAATGCTTGCATTACAGGAAAGTGTTCTCCTTTCACCCTAACCACCCCCAGTTAGAGACGCTTGTCATGAAGACAGGATTTACTGTTGTGAGAAGCATATGGGATCAGATGCCTGCTTTTGCTGGCCCAGCGTGTTCCACAGGGGACAGTAGATTGGGTGGATTCAAATTTTGGGGATCAAGGTGCCAAGACAGTACTTCAACTTTGTGCATCTGAGTACAACATGCTCACCCATGGGGTTAGACAGGCTCAAGCAAGATGCCATTGATATTAAAGTATAAAGGAGATCTTTTCAGTGAAGTTTCCCCACTCCCTTCCTTGCAACACCAGCAATCTTTTTAATCATTTCTTATACAATCCTGCTGTGCGAAGCTACTGACAAGTATGACAGGACAAACATCCTCTGTCTGGTCATGACAAACCTTAATTTTCAGTTATGTGTAGATGCCACAGAACACAGAGGTGGGACTCATCTTGCTTGAGTGATGATGCACTCAGCACAGCAGTCTGCACCTGCACTGGGTGGGTAGGCTGCCATTTCAACTGTGATCAGCACAGTTAGTGGCACCTAGGGGACTTCTCATTAAAATCTAAAGAAGGCACCCATAGAGTGTGAATCATACCCTATATCTTGAAATCTTGATGAGAACTGTGGGAGTACAGAACACCCTGTTGACATGTAAGCATTGTCTTTGTAGATGTCTGTAGTTCTGTGAGCTGAATACAACCATCAGCTGTTTTATGTAGTCCTTGGTGGTCACTACCATACAGAATACTACTGAGAATCTAGAGTGACCATGAGGTTTGTTTGTCATATACACTTAGGATCAAAATTTCTTTATTGATCTTTGACTTGAAATGAGATTGTGATTTTCTCTGAGCTCTTTTGCTCCTTCTATTCCTCAGCTCCAATATACACTCACACACACAAACCATGTGCACTAACGAAGAAAATTAAAGATATAGTAGACATCAGCCTGAGGACTATACTGATGTTCCTTGAACACATGATTTTCATGGAAATAGGAACAGAAAATTTCAGTGAGCCACCATCAATAACAGCCAGTTCAGATTCTAGCCTGCTGACAGCAAGTCTAATCACAAATAACCTGGAACACTTTTGGACTTGTTGGGGAGTACTTGTGGGTGTGGCTGTAATAAGTTTAATTTGTGTGCTAGGAAGACTTCTATATAACCTTTTTTATGCTACTCGTTTGCCAGAATGGATTCAGGTTAATTTGGCACAAATTCCATTAAACTACACATGTTGTGGACAGTACAAGTGCATGAATATACTATAAGAAAATTAATCTCTAAATTTAACAATGCAACTGCACCACTGCTGGTAAATGTCTCAGCTATAAATGCTGAGGTCTAAACGTTCTGCAGTGTCTTAGATGTCTGCATCACTCACATTTGCTTCTAGTGTGCAGGCCTGGAAAAGAAGTTTTCCCAGAAAACTGAAGTGTGCTGACAATAAACCCTGGCAGCCTTGTTTCAAGTTCTCTGAACTGTTCTGCTAGGAATTAAACATATTTAGAGAGATGAAAAAATGTAAGTGCAGCATAGTGCTTGTGTGCATTTTGCTTTCTAAACTCCTTAAATAATAAATAAATGAAAGGTAGAGTAAAAGGCAGCTGATGTGGAGCCTGTTGCACCCTGCCTCTCTGCACGATCTGTCCCCACCCCTTCCGGATGGGATGACTCCTGTGCTAAGCCTCTCCTCCTCACTTTCCTCAGTCCTAAAGTCTGCAGCAGAGTTGAAGAACACCTGGAAACTGGATGGGTAGCAACAGGAACAAAACTGTCAGCACAACTGGTCACCTTCTTGTGTTCAGAGAACTCTAACTGGTGCCTCACTGAGCAGAAAAGGTGAGCTGGACTGAAACAGGATCCTGTACTCCAGGTATGTGATGGCAAACTGGTCCACAAAGACTGAGTTGGCAGTGGAAAAAATGCTAATTACTTTTAACTGTGCTGTAAGGGAGAAATCTGAAATTCCAAAGAAATTGTTGTTTTTTGGTTTTGTTTTTTTTTTTTGTTGTTGTTGTGTTTTGAAAAGGCATGAAACATTCAGCAAAACTCACTTCTTTGAAGAGAAACTTTTTTTTTGTTTCAGTAAAAAAAAAATGCACAAAGTCAAGTATTAGGGAGCCATTAAGGTGAAGATAAAGAGTGTCAACTTTGGGAAAGATTGGATTTTGTTTTAGGTCTTTGCTGTAAGTGATGGCACAGCTAAAGTTCTGAGGACATTGGTAACCATTTTATGTACCTCAGCAGCAAGATCACATTAAAGGACCATAATAATTTCTTTTACTGTTATGGTAATGAATTTCTATTGTTTTCCTTGCTTGGTTGATAGAAGCAGTTGCTAATGAAATAAGTTACCACTGGTGTTGCAAATGTTATCACTTGACCCAGGAGAAGAGCAGAGATGTTACATCTTGGCATCACTAGTCCAAGGTCCTGCCAAACAGCACAGCACTCTGAGATCACGTGCTCATTCTTGCTTTCTGAGAAGTGATGGTTATCCTCAGGACTCTTTGCCTCTGTTTTACCCAGTGGTTTAAAAAATATTTTTAGCCTTACTTTTCAGGTAGGGATTAGTTTTTTTCCTATTGAAAACTAAGACTCAGTAGGATTTAACCTTGTGTTTTGTTGCTCCCTAAAAATGTAGTAGTTCAGATCTGACCTACCACCCAAGGGAGCCCACCTGTGCCTTCCAATGTTAGCTATGATAGTATTCTTGTCAGCTTTTATGTTACTTGCTTGGAAGCTAATTGATACCAGGACACTTAAGGAAGTGGAGGACAACTGGCAAGAAGGAGATGCTATAAAAAGGCCTTTTCTTAACAAGCAGAAGGATGACAATGGCCTCAAGGACATTAACCTTTTTTCCTTGCTATCCAGAGTTGGTATTTCCCCTGTTCCTAACAGCCCACCAGGCCCCAAGTCTCCCCTGTGCTGGAATTCAGTGATGAGAAGTGGGGTGCAAAGGCAAGGCGCAGCCTGCTTGGAATCGTGCCACAGGGAAAGCAGGAAAAGGAAAAGTTTAATGGCTGAAATTGGTGGGAAGAGGGAATGAGGTGAGACAGGACAGGTAGGAAATATCCTTGCTTGTTGCTTTGCCACACCACATTGCGTGGGACAGAGCAGGCGGGAGCAAATAAAACTCTGACTGAACAGGATCCCATCAAAGTCTTCTAAGCAGTTCAGGTGTGGCTGACTATTTACTAACCTTCTCTGTTCTCCGCAGCTCAGTGTCTGGAGGAGAACCAGCTGGCTAGGTATCAATCAAGATAGGCCAAAGAAATGATTTCTGGGAAGCAGCTAATAGGGAGTAAACTGTTTCACAGATGTTGCAAAGCTTAATGCTTCCTAAATACTACTTCCTTGAAGGGGATAATGTAGGTTGTGCCCTCCTGAACAAAAGGGCTTTGTGGGCTAAGGTTGTGGCTCCCATCTCAGAGGCTAGCGGTGTCTTTGGAAGTCCCTGCGAGTTCTCCAGCCAGTCTCTTGCACTTCAACAAGCTCATTCATCTTAGGTTAAAAAAGAAGGTAGGAAACACTTCTGTACAAACAGACATCTCCCAAGCATTTTCAGGACTGTTGCAGAGGGCTTACACTAGGAGGTACTCTCCAATGCACTTCCACTTTCATATGATGCCAAAACAATGAAGGTTTTAGTCCTGAAGATTAGGCTACATTATACTTCCTAGCACCAACCCTGACATTCAGGTGTTGAGAAAGGTGGAAGAACAATTAATAAATATAATAACCTCTCAGTTATCAGCACAGGGGGTTACTTGTGATGCGAGCTCATCCACCTCATATCTATTTCTAAAGCAGCTTGGTTCCTTGATTCTACAGTCTCTGTATCTCTACACCACACTCTGTCAGCCAGAGATTACAGCTATAATCAAGCATTTTGCTCACACTCAGTGCTGGCCCTGCCAGATCTAGTGGCAGCAGCCCCAGGGTTGGAGGGACATGAGGAAGAACCATGTCTGCACTATACATCGAACAGGCTGATAAGCTTGTGTATGAGGCAGTCTAAATGCATATAAAATTTGGATGCTGTTATTAAGCCTACAATCTGATAAGTGTTGTGTAAGGCACAAGGAAGCAGTGAGTCTCTGTGCCATCAACTCTGTGTTCTTTGGTCTCCCAATACCATGGTTCCAAATGTGCCTATGTTGCCTAGGCAAAATTCCCTTTTACTCAGGAAAATCTCTCTCTCCACGGCTGTGGTTAATGGATAGCTGAGGAAGGTGCATATTTTCACCAGCACCTGCTGCACTTCCATGAACAGCAGATTATTTTCTGAAGTACATGCTACAACACAAGGAGAAATAGGTTCATGTAGAAATGATGAAGTAGAAGCAGTCATAATGTACCTGTGGGTGTTTGCACTACATCCCCAAGGACAGTTTCAAAGTCAGAACACGCTAGGAAATTCTTCTATTAACTCTACCCCTGCAGACTTAATTGAATTCCTTAAATAGATAGATTATAACACTACTTTTAATTACAAGATCACATTCTACTTTTTGCACAGAGCATTCCACATTCCTGACACCGTGAGTCAGAGCAACTTTAACCTTTAATCTCTGTAGAACAGCTTCTGGCTCATTGTCTGTAATTGGTATTTGTGGGAAAGGGACAAAACCAAATGCTCTCACATGCTTCTAATAAGATTTTTCATATCTTCTTGTTTTCTTGCAATTCCTTTCAAGCACATATAGGCCCAAGGCATTGGAATCTAATTTACAAATCTATGTTGCAGTCCTTCACCAAGTGCACCTCATACATTGCCTCCCAGAACAGCTGGGATAATGTGATGGAAAGCACAAATTAGCTAGCAGGCATCAGCACTGAGAGAAGCACTGAACACTGCAGCTTTCTGTAGAAGTTGAGTACTGTGGTCCTTACCCACCACCTAAGTCAAAGAAAGCAGCATGGGATTCCCCACGATGACACATGTGGGGGCTCCATGCCTGGGGAGGGAGCTGCATCTGAAGTTATGCTGCTTTATTCTAGTGCTGACAGAGTAGCATGGAAGCAAAGCAGGTATGACATGAGAGTCAGGACCTTCAAGTGCAGGCTGTTTGTAATTTCATAACTTTGCTTTTGGTATTTCTTATCATTGCCAGCTTAGTAAGTTGGAATGGACTAAGAGCCATTCTGTGCTGGAACATTTCTTTTTTTTTACTTTCTTCTTTCAGACAAGGATGTCAGTGTTATTTACAGAAGTTATTGAAGTAGTTACTGTGGATTTGCCTTTATCTGTCCTTAATAATTTCTGTGAACAAACGATTTTTACCTTCTTGCTCTCGTCCCCCTCCCTTCCTTTCCCCCCCTTTCTTCAGGTTTTCAAATGGCTGATCCTTTCCTATATAACACTGGAGAAAGATCCAAATACGGCTGCCTTGGACATGAAGTACAAATTGAGCACATCAAGGCATATGTTTGCAGACCATCTTTTTCCACAGACAAAGCTGTGATCGTGATTCATGACATATTTGGATGGCTGTTCCCAGACATTAGATACATAGTCGATTTGATTGCAGGTCATGGATACATGTAAGAAACTGTTTTTTTTCTATCTTTTAAATGCATTAATAGCTCATCAGGCCCAAAGCTAAGCATGGCATGCCCAGACCCCATCTGGAGTACTNCAATATGAGTGAATACAAACACAGAGGGCTAAAATCAGAGCCCACCAAAGCTATGAAAATTGACCCATCAAAACTGGCTCTACCTGAGCATGATACCACAAGGAGAGCCACAAAGTGCCGCTGTTTATGCTTCCCTAGCAGCATGAGTGATTAAAAGATAAACATTGATACATATCTTTAAGTCATCTAAGCTTTTCAGAACCAAACCTTTTGCACAGCTGCTTTAGCTTTTACTAGCAAAGCAATATATATGTTTTCATAGAGGTTCTGAAGCTTTATTTTTGTACTGAGTATATCTAAGGAAATAATGAGAGTGTTTGTGGGATTTGTTGGTGGTTTTGTTTTTTTTTTTCCCTCCATAGAAAGACATATACTTCTAGTTGTGCTGGTTGCCAGAACAGGATGAGTAGGGTATGATTCAGATAGTAAGCATGTAGATGTGAACATTGGAGTAGAAAACACATTAGGAGACATTTAAACAGATTCTCCCCACCCAAAACTGAAAATTGACTTGATTCCATGTCTTACACAGAACCATCTGCCCAGACTTCTTTAAGGGGACAGACCCCTGGAAAACTACTGATCACTGGGCTGACTTTGCTGACTGGATGAAACATCATGATCCTATGAAAGTAGACAAGTAAGATGCATTTTTGTACTTGAATTTTAAAGAGCATTCAGCAAGTGAAAGGAATTTCTATGAAACATTACAAGTTGCACCTCACAGCAGGGCAAGCTGGCTGATGCACATGATTACTTATTCTCAGCACCTCTTCTGCGGTTCTGGGCACTGTTTTGGCTGGGATTTGGAAAGGAACATCTGCTCCATCCATTACTCTGCTTCTCATCCCTCTCTTGTTTTCTGCCTATGTTATACTGGCTGCCCAGTCTCATAGCCATTGTTTCGCAAGCTATGAAATACTCATCGCCGTCACCCACAAGTGCTGATTCTGCCTCCTGCTCCTCCAGATAAAGAGGAAAAGTCTTCCACAGCTGCTCATGTTATCTGCCAGTTCTCACTTGCTTGTCTTGCTTTTGCCTTGTAGGTAATAATGGTTTTCTCCTGAGCACTGCTAGATCAACGTTTGCAATACTGTCCAAAAGCCTAAGATATATTTGATCAGCCTGATGTGAAATAGAGGGCCTGCTGCCTGTACAGCTGAGCAGTTCCTCTAACAAGGCTTCCCTGAATTGTCAGAAGCACAATGCAAAGATGCTGTCTCTTCAGCATGGCACCACAGCCTAAATCTTCAGAAGATAGTGAGGCAGTGCCACCCTATGTGACTCAGCTATCATCTTGTAAGACACAAGTATTCTTCTGACCCTTTCGAGACATCAGAGTGGTCAGAGCCTAACTTCATCAGATCTCAGCAAAGGTTTCAACTGTATAGTTGAAGCTCTGGCTAAATAAGACAAAATACTTACATCTGTAAAAATAACTCACTCCAAAGAGCAAGCAGATATGTGGGCACTGTCTTAAACAGTTAAGACCTCAAGGACATGCCTGTGCTGACTTTCGAGCGTTCACTTGTAGCTGTCACAGCCATCATTCTTTCAGAGCACAAAGACTACAACACATCCACAACTTACTAACCCTCCAAACAAATCAAATCTGAGAGAACTCATCCATTCACAGCACACTCACTACAGGCCTAAGATGTGGTGTCCTGATTGTGTCACTCCTGCATTGCTTCTGTCAGCCTAGCCAAACCTGTGATGACCATGAAAACATGCAAAATATTTGAAAATATAGTTAGCTATATGCAGTCTGCATTTAAAATTGATTTACAGCTCTGTAGATAATAAAAAAGGACAAAACTCTTGAGATATAAGAAGCTAGCAATAAAAAAAAATATTTTACCTACTCTGGCCTACATTAAAAGCAAAGTGCACATTTTTTGCATTATACCTCATGCAATACATGTTTTTTTTTTAAAAGCATGTTTGATTTTGAGTAATTGCTACTTTAGTAAGTATTATGTGGGCTTGGTAGGGTATTTTCATATTAACTCATTCAACAGGAATGACATAATTAAGAAATATCTTTATCTAAATGGGTAATAATAGGACTCTGTAGAGACAGCACAGTGAAGCTTATCTGTTCCTACAATCCGTTCTACTTGCAGATATGTCTTGTCTTTAGTTGACCTGTCCTAGACAAAGTGATTCAATTAAAAATTTGCTTCTTTTGAAAACAAGGGATCAGGTCACAATTCAGGTAAGTATTTAAATACCTACACCTGTACTTCCCTAAAGTGGGACAAAAGATGTTAACTCCCATTTAAGAATAAAATCCATTGCTGTGGGCTGAAACGTGTTGTCTAAATATTCTCTGTTTTAAATGATGTGGGGGGGGGGAAATAATTTATCTCTTAATTTACTCCTTAAAATTGTCAAGTATTGGTTCTGCAATAGATTCCTTAGTTTGCTTTTGTTTATATGTCTTAGGGAAGCTGATGTTGTCTTGAAGTACCTACGGGAGCAATGCGGTGCAACGAAGATTGGTGTCGTTGGGTTTTCCTGGGGTGGAATGGCAGCACATCACTTGATGCTGAAAAATCCTCAATTAGCTGCTGGGGTGTCCCTCTATGGTAGTGTAGAACATGTGAAAACTTAACGTGGGCTCTCCTGACTATGCCTAGTTTGTAACTCTAAGTTATTGCTTCATGACAATTTTTTTGTTAGCTCAAAGGTCAGTTGTAGATTTGGATTACATTTATGGCAGCGATGTGTTATATTAGTATTGAAATTTAACAATGATGTTAACCAGAAAAAAGAAAATTTCTGATCTTTTGCTTTTAGTGCGTGGAGTGGAGTGATGCATTTTCCAAATACTTTTATTTTCCTCTCCACCCAAATAGAAACTATCCTAATCTAAGAAATGTACATAACTAGTAAAATAGAAATGTTGTGGTTGAATTTGCTGCTTACTGTGCAAGAATGTTAACCTCACTAACAGTCTGTTTCTCAAAAACATTATAGGCATAATTAGAGACTCTGAAGAAAGGTACAATTTACTAAACCCCACATTTTTCATTTTTGGTGAGAAAGACCACACTATTTCTTTGAATCAGGTAAGCTGTTGTACCAGAAGTGTTTTGGGTTTGGGTTTGTTTTTTTGGTTTTTTTTTGTTTGTTTGTTTGTTTTTTTCTCTTTTTCTCATAGTTGTTTTACCCCTGTAGTGGTTTGGGAGTTCCCTGCCCCACCGCACACTTTGTAAAATCCCCCAGACTCAGCCAGCTGGAAGTTAAGGACTGAAGCTCTATTTACAGCTTAGCACAATATTCAAGCAGAGATATACACTATATACAGGAATATATGGCATATATGGCATATACCTATGGCAGGGGGTTGGAACTAGATGATCCTTGAGGTCTCCTTCCTACCTTACCATTCTATGATTCTATGATTCTATATTTACAGAAATATACAAGTTAAAGGGAATACAGAAACTCAATACCCCTCCCAGAAATCAGAGTCCCCAGGAGGGGCTCCCAACCACCCTTCTACCTTCTTTCCACCCCTCTACCTTACCCCAGGGTCTGCCTTACGTGCAAGGTGAGTTTGGAGGATTGGCAAGGGGTGTTAGAAGCAGAGCGAAGACACACTTGCCCCCAGAGAGACCAAGAGACTCTGTGTGTGTGTGTGTGTGTCTTATCTATGTTTAAGTTCTTGTTCTTATACATCTCAGCAAGCCTATGAGTGAAGTAGACATCACCATTATTTGCTTTTCAACAGCCTATAATATAATTTTCTCCATTAAAATATTCCAATTAGCCTCAAACCAGCACAACCCTGCACAGAAATCCTGGCTTGTTAGGTACCATTTTTGGATGTGAAAATCAGACAGACTGAATGATGTTGCTTCCATTTCAACTTCCCCACATCTCGTTTAGGTTATTCAAAGCTCCTTTTCAAAGGTGAGATATGCAGTAAAGACCAGGCATTAGTCTTGGAGTGTCTGGACAAGCAGAGTGTGAAACTGGGCAGGGAGATCCAGCTGATAGAAACCAAACATAAAAGCCTTCATACATTTCTATGGATGAGAAAACTGGTAGTTCAACCACTGACTTTGCACAGTTAGTGTAGTAACATGCTAAACTTAGAATCATAGAATCATAGAATGGTAAGGTTGGAAGAGACCTCAAGGATCATCTAGTTCCCACCCCCTGCCATAGGCAGGGACACCTCCCACTAGAACAGGTCACTCAAGGCCTCCTCCAACCCGGCCTTGAACAGCTCCAGGGAGGGAGCAGCCACAACCTCCCTGGGCAACCTGCGCCAGTGCCTCACCACCCTCACTGTAAAGAACTTCCTAATAACATCCTCAGATACATGGTCTAGTCTCGAGGTCTGTGGTAATGGGTTGGACTTGATGATCTTTGAGGTCTCTTCCAACCTTGCTTATACTGTGATAATGTGATACTGTGATATTTTTCTGCACTGAGCAGTGAAGGGCTCCGTGTAAAAAAAAGTGAATATGAAATTAACTAAAATGCTGTCTCTAGTCTGCACAATGGGTATAACTAAGCTTGCAAGGGGAAAATGAGTGTTTGTTCTCCTGTTTCCTGACCTTTTAATGGCAATAAGCACAAAAGTGTGTCTACAGATATATACAGGTACATCATCATATGATTAGTGTGCGGGGGGGCATATTTATACTTAATCATTGAAAGGTATGCAGGAGCAGTGTCTTTTTGTTATAAATGAAAAAAAAACCAAACAAACAAAAAAACACAAAACCCCATGTTACCTTAAACTTTTTAACTAAGCTTGTCAAAATATTTTGGTTTGAGAGTCATTCAGCTTTAAAGAATATGTTCTTTCAAGATCAGAACTTGAAATTGGGTTACAAGTCCCTGAATGGAAACACATTGCCTCCATTATGGCAAGGAGATTTACCAAACCATCTTGTGGTAACTGTTGAGCTTCTCAGAGTTGTTTCAGTCTTACACTGTAAAGAGGTTTCTTGTGTGCTGAAGAGCACGAAGTATGTCAGGTGTGACAGTGAAGGAAAGACAAAGGTGTAGAGGTATGAGAAAGTTTGGCAAGCTAAATAAAAACATCCCCAAACACCCCAACCCCACAATATAATGGAAAAATGCTTTCTTTTACAGATCACCTTACTGGAGGAGAAATTGAATCAGTACTGTAAAGTTGCATACAAAATTAAAGTTTATCCTGGGCAAGTTCATGGCTTTGCACAGTTGAAGCCAGAAGATATGAAACCTGATGATAAACCTTATATTGAAGAAGCTAGAAAGGATATGATGGATTGGATCAAAATGTTCATTTGACATAAGCATAAAGTAACACTAGGCTTCAGGATCAGTATGGGATTTAATTTCAGAGAAGAAAGGAAAAACTGGCTCAAAGTTGTCATAAACAAGAATAGGAACATTTTAATTTATAGCTTTTAATTATTTTTACAAGTGTTACAGAAGATTGTAAAATCAAAGTTGGACTAAAGAATGATTAGGCATTAAAAAAAATTGGTTGAATTTGTCTTGCTTCGTATTTGCTTCATTATTTTGCTTTATGACATCAATAGTAATGCCACTGTTTAGCCTTTTGTCTTTGCTGGTGAGCATGACTTTATTGTGACTTTACCAGGCTTTGTTTTGGTATGATGACTGGTGATTATAGGTGTTAGCATGGAAATTCCCTAGTTTTGCATAAAGACATTTTTTTAATTTAACTACAAAGCATTTATCTCATAAATACTGCTGCACTTAGAAGAATTTCCTATGCATGAAACAAACCCTTGGCCATGTTACAGAGTTAGGAAAAATCACCTTGTTAGATGGCACCCATTAGGTATTCCCTTGGAAAAGTTAAGAAGTGCACTTTTCATAGACTCATAGAATCATAGAATGTCAGGGGCTGGAAGGGACCTCAAATGGCCATCTGGTCCAGCCCCCCTGCCAGAGCAGGATCATCTAGAGCAGATCACATTGGAATGCATTTAGATGATTCTTGTGTACCTCCAGAGAGGGAGACTCCACAACCTCCCTGGGCAGCCTGTTCCAGTGCTCTGTTACCCTCACAGGGAAAGAAATTCGTCCACAGGTTCATATGGAACCTCCTATGCCTCAACTTCCTACCATTGCCACTTCTCCTGTCATCAGGCATCACCCAGCAGAATCTGGCTCCATCCTCCTGGCACTCGCCCCTTACATATTTATAAACATTAATCAGGTCACCCCTTAGTCTCCTCCTCTCCAAGCTAACAGGCCCCAGCTCCCTCAGTCTCTCCTCATAAGATGTTCAACTTCCTTAATCTTAACTTTTACTATTCCTTCATCAGCATCAAGGCAAAACATAAACAGTCCCTTCTGGCCGTGGAAGTAACCCAGGCATGAACAGAGGGGAAGCAGTGGGTTTATTAATCTGGTCCAAACTGTGATGATCAAGCATAGGGCTGAAGAACAGGTGCACCCATCCAGTCCTGATTATATGGCCTGCTTTACTTGATATGCCTTGTTCCTCTCTCAATTCTCCCTGTTTATCACTCTTACCTACTCCCAAGTACACAACACGTAACATTAAACATCCCTGTTTACTCTTACTGAACTGGCTCCAGGTTTGTTGACCTGCTGTTGGCACCACTGCTGTCCCTGGCCCGCTCCTTCATGACCTCAGAAAAATCCTCCAAGTATTGTGGGTTTGTGAAGGCAGTAGCATAATCTCCTTTCCGTAAGATACGAGGGCCGAGGGTGACAAAATGTTTGCTAAACAGGAAAACACAGATTTGAGGGAGTTGGGTAAGTAGAGTGTCTGCTGTAACTTGTCCCAAAACAGAAAACACCAGTTGTGCTGCTGGTGTTAAAAACCTGTTTGAAGTGGACTAGAAGCATGCATTGCACGCACATCATCTTTCTCCTATTTCCTTTCCCAACACAGCTTCTTAAAAATAGACATTCAGTGGAGACCCTCCTTAGATGAAGTTAATGAGCCAGACATTATAGTTGTGGGATAACATGTGGGACACAGCTGCAGGTTGTGGAAGAAACTGTTATAGAGGAGATGTGAAAGCCTCCAAATCCACCCAGGCTGGGTTGTTAGAGCTGATGCAGGTTGTCTCTGGCAATGTTGGGGATCCAGGCTCTCTTGCCATTCACAGCATGTGGACATGTCTTCTGCCGCCCCTGAGAAGTTGTTCCCAGGCTTGTTTAGTTGACTTTGATGGTGGTGGGTGCCCTGGCCTCATCCTAGTTGATTTCCCTCTGCCCTCATCTCCTCCCCTCAGCGTGTAGGCAGGGTGTTTGCAGGCAGCATGCGAACTTTTTCTCCAGGTCTTAAAATCTCTGTTGAGGCAAGATTCGTCACAGCTGTGGAAAGGGGAGGGTGTTTTGCCTGGAGAGAAAGAGGAGCTTTTGGTGCATTACCCCTAGTGCTGTGTCCCGGCAGAACTCCAGGCTAGATCCGATGCAGATGGCTATCACAGCTGGGCTTTCAACACCGCATTGAAAACACTGCAACAGCGCTGCAGTGATAGTAGCTCCAGGAAACGTCCACAAGGTGGAGCCCTTCTCCCTGACTGTCATGAGAAAGACTTTTGGAGGGTCTGGTTCTAGTTAGGATAATCAGCACTCAGCAGTCCCAGACAACTCCTGCAGTGAAGTTACACCACTGTCAGGGGACACCTGGCTTCTTAGCAAGGGGGAAGCTGTAGCAAGCAAAGCTGTCGCATGTCGTCTCTGCATGCAGCAAGGCACTACATCTTCTTGGATTGTGGTTAACAGATGGAATGTCACCTCCTTCTTAAGACACTGGAGTTATCCAGAGGGAGTCCTTGGTTGAAATACGAAATTGTCATGCCCTGCAGTTTATTTTGCACCACTGAGTGTTTATTGGTTCATTTCCTCTGCATGGCAAAATCAAATTGCCTTGGGCCTCTCCCTTTAAGAAAGATGTTGAGGTGCTGGAAGGTGTCCAGAGAAGGGCAGCAAGGCTGGTGAGGGGGCTGCAGCACAGCCCTGTGAGGAGAGGCTGAGGGAGCTGGGGGGGTGCAGCCTGCAGAAGAGGAGGCTCAGGGCAGACCTCATTGCTCTCTACAACTACCTGAAAGGAGATTGGAGCCAAGCAGACATTGGTCCCTTCTGCCAGGCACCCAATGACAGAACAAGAGGACACAGTCTGAAACTGCACCATGGCAGGTTTAGGCTGGACATTAGGAAGGAGTTCTACACTGAAAGAGTGATTGGCATTGGAATAGGCTGCCTGGGGAGGTGGTGGAGTCATCATCCCTGGAGGTGTTTTTAAGAGGAGGCTGGATGAAGCACTTAGTATCATGGTTTAGTTAATTAAAAGGGCTATGTGATAGGTTGAACTCAACGATCTCAGAAGTCTTTGCCAACCTGGTTAATTCTGTGATTCTGTGATATCATTAAAACTTGATAAGCCAATGAGTTGGAAGAAGCAGGATTTGAATTGTCCCCTGAGGGTATTCTGTTTATGCTTGCTTGTGATGAGTAAGACTTTTTTTTTTTTTTTTTTAAATTTCCCTAGCACAAATGCACAGAGAGTTTCTGAGCTGCTTAAGGGAATTTTAACCATGACAAAGGGTATTAGATCCACAATGCTGTTAATCTCCTTGCAAGTTTGCTCTTTAAACTTGATTGGCAAAATAGCGCAAAACCACATTAAAGCAGTTCAGCAACCCAAAACTCAGTTGAGAGGGGACACACCTTGAGAAACTCAACTATATACCACTGAAGAGGTAGCATTCAAAGAATATCAACTAGTAAATCTGCACTTCTGCCATTCAAGCATTGCCAGTGCTCATTAAAGGGAGGAGAAACCGCTGCTCTAATATGTACTATTGCAGAGACCAGCTCGTCCAGTTTTGTGTCTGGCATTCCTGTCACTTGAGGATCAGAGTTCACTGGATGACAGTCAGTTGCTGCCTTGATAACATGCCATAGAGGAAGCAGGAAAAGGGTTGATGATGTATTTCTGAGCAATGGGAAGAATAAATAGAGGGATGAAGAAGAAGGTACAGAAGTGTTTCAGATTAGTGCTCTTGAGTCCTGTTTTCTGTGCTGATGCTGTAGCTCCAGGCTCACCCTGGCTGTCGGTGGGAGAACACAGATGCTGTTGTTCTATGGCCACAATACAACAAGTTCACAGATGCAACTCTGCCTAAACTGAGTCTTGCCAAATTTTTTTTGCCATTTATTTTCCAAAAGGGGGGCTTAAGTGAATTGCCTAAATCTCTAGACCAGGAAGGGTAAATTAAAGCAACGAGGCTGCCAGATCTGGGTTGTAAATACGTCATGTGTGGGCTTGATAAAATGTGAGTGTCTACAGCTGTAAAACTGCGAAGTATATAGAGAGTTATATTTTGAAAAGAGAGGGTAAAAAAAAAAGGGGGGAAAGGCATGAGCAATTAAAAAATCCTGGTGAAATTCACGTTTCATAAAGGTTTGAAAGAAAAGTCAAAAGGCATGGCAATGCAGCTGATTGCTTGGGTGGAGATCAGACCTGAGTAGCTGAATAGCATTTTTGTGTCTGAGCCCTGACAAGATTCAACTGTGTTGCATTTTGAATTTGTCAAATACAAGAGCTGATCTTACCCACAAGTGCAATGAGCTGATCTAAACTGCAAATCTCAGATTCTAAACTAGCAACCTTCTTCTCATTAAATTTATGGTGACTGAATTAAATATTGGTGAAATTTAGAATTCAATTAATAAAAAACCTTCCCAAACTTTTAAAATCTAAAGTTCCTGCAATTTTTATTTAGAAACTGCACCAGTCTACATCGTGAGGAGACCTTAGAGTAGTCTTCCAATATCTGAAGGGGGCCTACAGGAAGGCTGGGGAGGGATTATTGACAAGGTCCTGTAATGACAGGACAAGGGGCAATGGCTTTAAAGTGGCAGAGAGAAGATTGAAACTGGATGTTAGGAGGAAGTTCTTTCCAGTGAGGGTGGTGAGGCACTGGCACAGGTTGCCCAGGGAGGTTGTGGCTACTCCCTCCCTGGAGGTGTTCAAGACCAGGTTGGACGAGGCCTTGAGTAACCTGTACTAGTGGGAGGTGTCCCTGCCTATGGCAGGGGGTTGGAACTAGATGATCCTTGAGGTCCCTTCCAACCCTACCATTCTATGATTCTATGATTCTATGATTCTGTTTGATTTGTACCAGAAAAGTTCTACGAGGTGCAAGGAGAAAAAGATGGTTCTGTTCGTGGTCTGCTCAGTATCTGTATCAATCCCTTCTGTGAGCTATTCTTAAGTGCTTTTGAAAACGTGCCTCCATAGCAGTTTAATTAATATTTTTTACCAAGCATTCACTCTGTTTTAAGGAAGGTCATGATGTGAATTTTGTCATATTCATAGGGATAACCTCAAGAGCACAAGGCAATTTACCCCTTTCTGTGAATAGTTCATAAATACTCTTCTAGTTATTATGCTTTTAAAACGAATTATTGATCCAGCCTGGTGGTTTTCTTTATTAAAATTTGGCAATGCTGTTATTCTCAGCTTGTGTTTTCACACATATTTTAAAACATGTTTATTTTAAAAGAAACAAGTCTTTAACAGAAATAAACTTTTGTTGACTCACTGCTCAGATCCGATCATAAAGGAAAAAAGAGTTGGTGTGGTAGAGTTGTTCTAAGTCTGGTCAGAGTGGGAGAGTGGGTTTGAAGTAGGTGATCTTTGCTTTGCCTGAGATTTGGAAAAGGTACTTCTGCTGCATCACAGAAATGGTCTTTATATCTCATATTTGAGAAATGTGTTGTGGGTGTTAGGTTTTCTTTTCTTTTTTTTTTTTTTTNATATTTGAGAAATGTGTTCTGGGTGTTAGGTTTTCTTTTTTTTTTTGGCATGAGTTAAAATAAATGATTGTCCTAATGGTTCAGGAGTTGGACTCTCCTGTAGTCTGAAGAATTTAGGACCAGGTTGGCACAGGTTGCCCAGGGAGGTTGTGGCTGCTCCCTCCCTGGAAGTGTTCAAGGCCAGATTGGATGAAGCCTTGAATGACCTGTACCAGTGGGAGGTGTCCCTGCCTATGGCAGGGGGTTGGAACTAGATGATCTTTGAGGTCGCTTCCAACCTTACCATTCTATGACTATGAGTCTATTGTAAAGCAGGCAAAAATGCATTCTAACTGGCTAGTTAAACTCTAACTGCATCTTTGGAGATGATCACAGAACCAAAGAATGTCAGGGGCTGGAAGGAACCTCAAAAACTCATCCAGTCCAACCTCCCTGCCAGAGCAGGATCTCCTATACCAGATCACACAGGAAAGCGTCCAGGCAAGTTTTGAACATCTCCAGAGAAGGAAACTCCACAACTCCCCTGGGCAGCCTGTTCCAGTGTTCACAGGGAAAAAAAATCCTCCTCACGTTTAAATGAAATTTCCTATGCCTCAACTTCCACCCATTGCCCCTTGTCCTGTCAGGCATCACCCAGCAGAGCCTGGCTCCAACCTCTTGGCAGTCACCCCTTACATATTTATAAACATTGATGAGGTCACCTCTCAGTCTCCTCCTCTCCAAGTAGCACAGCCCCGGATCCCTCAGTCTCTCCTCATAAGGAAGATGTTCAATTTCCTTAATCATTTTTGTGACTCTGTGCTGGAGTCCCTCAAGCAGCTCCCTGTGGTCCTGTGTGATCTGCTCTAGGTGATCCTGCTCTGGCAGGGAGGCTGGACCAGATGATCTTTCGAGGTCTCTTTCAGTGCCTGACATTCTATGATTCTGTGATTCTATGGTTCCAGTGCATGCATTTACAGGCAAAGAGTCACTGGCTTTTGTTAATGAGTAAAGACTGCCATTTTGATCAGTTAACAGTTTTGACAGAGCTAGGTTAAACATCTTTTCAAACCAAGGTAGTAAAAAGATGCTGTGTATGACTACCTGCTGTTTGGTGGAAGGGGAAGAGTAGGGGGCATCAAAAGTTAATTGGATTTAAAAAGACACTACAGTGGCTTGTTCAAAGGAATAAACTAAACTTGAGGAATTCTTCTGAGAAGGCTTTTAGGTCACATACTCTTCAGAAACCTTTCTTCACTTGAGGGGAAGTGGAGTAGTTTCCAGTTTGTCCTATGAAATGCATACCTCTAGAAAAGTCACACATCTCCGGTGTATGAGGATATGTTACATGGTACAACACTGGTCTATTCCTCCGACCGCTTTCAGTTCAGATCACATAGTGTGTAACTCAGAGAAAAGCAGATTTACTGCCTTTGAGCTGATTTATTAGTACTTCTAGAGATATCAGTTAATGATGGGTTCCCTGGAAAAGGGCTGTAGGCAGCAAAGGATACAAGGGACCAGCAAAGTGCACGTAGGCAGCAGCATTAGCCTTGGATTCTCCACAGAGGAAGGGGACAACATACAATGAAAACCTGAAGGGAAAAAGCAGTCAGAAAAGTACCATGCTGCTGGTGGAGTCTTGCAGGAGTATCAGCTAGAGACTGCCAGGTGCCAGCCTGTAAGACCACATGAAGGAAATGATTATGCATGTAGGGACATGACACAGAAATGTAGTTATCACATTCTAGATTGCTCCAGCCACAAAACTAGGAGTGGTGGACTGACATAAGCCCTTCTTCTGGCCTTGCCACACTCCCAGGTTATGCGGACTGATATGGAATTCATGAATATTTATGGAACTGAAGAGGACTAGTGTCAGGAGCCTGCTTAAACACTACTAACCTTGCATTATCAAGTGGGTATTGCTAGATGTCTGGAATACTGTATAAAGTCCTATGTGAAATTTATGACTCACAGTCATAGGTGTTACTACAAATAAGTTGTATTACTGTTTGTCCTTCTTGCTTTCCTGCAGATTCCTAGAGGGCTGATGAATCAAGGCCCTGCCCATGTGACATTGGAGACAGATTTGACTATGGAGGCCGTGGGCAGGAAGTGCAAATCGAACACATCAGGGCGTCTGCAAACAGCCTGCAAGCAGCGAGAAAGCTGTGATTGTGATTCATGATCTATTTGGATGGCACTTCCCAAACACCAGAGAGATACATGGCTGATATGCTAATGACTAGTGCATACGTGAAAGAAGCATTCTTCTCTCGAAGAAAAACCTACTCTTCATGATTTCTAGCCTTAGGTTACAACTGTTATTCCCATACATGAGAGGAAGCTGTTACCAGGGCAGTCTGAGTGATATATTTCCATAATACAAAACTATAAAGGATGGCTACTGTCAAATGTTGAAGAGTACAGCATGGTCACACGCAGAGAGTGGTGATCAAGGGCACAATGTCCACCTGGAGACCAGTGCCAAGTGGCGTCCCTCAGGGGTCAGTGCTGGGAGCAGTGCTGTTTAACATCTTTGTCAGTGACATGAACAGAGGAATCAGTGCATACTCAGCAAGTTTGCAGATGACACCAGGCTGTGTGGCACAATCAACTTGCTAGAGGTAAGGGATGCCATCCAGAGGGACCTGGACAGGCTGCAGAGGTGTGCCCAAGCCAACCTCATGAAATTCAACAAGGCCAAGTATAAGGTCCTGCAC